>ML780008.1:1076063-1098991 GCA_009831015.1 Picea engelmannii
TATATAGTTTTGTTGATGTTAGAAGTATGGTCTATGATAAGAGTAGATATAAAGGCTCATATAATTGCAACAGTCTATAGTTTAGGAACTTAAGTTATCCACCTCCCTTGAGGTTAAGTTTAGATAAAGTATTTTAATCATCATTGATAAATAATTTTCGTAAGTATTAATGGTGGAAAGGTGTGACATGGATTTGATGCAGTAATTAAGTTTAATGTCCCTAAGAAAACAAAATTATGGCAACTTTAGGGAAACATTACACTAGTATTCAATTACATCACATTTTTATAGTTGGTCTTAGATCCAACTTATTCTAAATATGGATATGGAGGTTGAGAGAATATCTCAACAATATCCTATAGTATCCCAAAATAAATCTAAACTCAACACGACACATTAATGGAAGGAGTATCTCCAACACCCCCCTTTAATGCTTACATTACAAACAAAAAACATAAATTACAAAATTGAACTTGGCCTTTGTCTGATCTGGTTTTGATCAACACTCCTACCCACTTTGAAATATCTTGTTTTATGCTATTTATTCTCCACAACTTCAAGCTTCCCTCTCGATTCATTTCAGATAAAAAATGATTCTAACAAACATGATGTAATTGTAATGATTAAGAATATTAACATAATTTATTCTGACAAAGTACATAGCTCACTGAGTTTTCCAGACAAGTAACCTAGTAACTGAACCATTCTGTGGAGATACTTCCATATGTCGAACACATAGCTCGCTAAATCCGATAGTTATCTAGGGGATTACTCTAGATACTAAACGTATCCATAATTTAATCATACAAATGACCTCTTTCTTTTATTTTATTTTTAAACACACAATTTTACACACTTGCACACCAAACAAATAAAACAAAACCACAACCTTCCACATCAATTTCAAACTCTAATTGTCTTTGAAGCTAGAACAGTATAAAGGTCCAGTAGAATCAAAGTCTCTCTCCTATAACACCTGGTTGAAGACACACAAAATTATATTGCAATGGACCGATGCTCTTTATTTTATGTTGGCTCGTTTTCATGGAGTGAACAGAACACAATGCACAAATATCTTCTTGTCTCAATCTCTACTTCATTTAGTCAGTGAGTATTTGAGTATAAATATATTCATGCGATGATATGAATCTTAAAATGGACAATGACCCTCTCTCCCATGACAATATCTCTTATGATGATTCAAATTATAGATCGTGTTCCTTCTCTCTTCAAGCGACAGTGGCACAATTCTCTAGTAGTCAACGAGGTGGCAGATCTCAACTCCACTGCTAAGTTGTGCAACTAAACAAACAAATCACATAAGAAATAAAAAAATACAATCTATCCTATGCTAACCTATGTACAGTGAATTAACACTCAAATATCTCTCATCTTCTTGGCCATCCCGTGAGGGATTTAATTCAGACCATGCTTTGATACCATATCAGAAAAATTGGAGAGCGGACATTGCACACAAATCACACACAAAACAATATTTGTATTGCACACTAGTATTTAATTACATCACATTTATATAGTTTCTCTTAGATCCAACTTATTCTAAAAATGGATATGGAGGTTGAGAAAATATCTCAACAATCCCCTACATTATCCCAAACTAACTCTAAACTTAGCAAAATGCATTAATGTAAGCATTATCTCGAACAACCGGTTCATGTCATTGTATTAATTCTTAAAACATTATGTATGATAGGGGTTCAAGGAAAAAATATTAGAAAAAAAATTGGGTTATTGATTTTTTAAATATATACATAATCAATCCTGGATACTTCTCTTGATTTTTCTTTTTAATTTGTGAGGTTAAGATCTACTAATGTAGGAAACTTTTGCATAGAATAATCTTCGACATGAATTATTATAAACAAATTTCTATTGTTTTCCATTATCATATTTACTAGATATGTCATTCATGTCGATTTATTAACTTCATTATCTCTTTGTATTATGAAATTGTTGTTAGTGGATTTTTCATAAAGTAATGTTGTATTCTATAAAATTAAAAGTATCTAACCTCGAGGGAAACTATTGATTTATTATGTGAAGAGATTATCTCTATTCATATTGTTGTATAAAACACTATTCAACATTGTCATAAAACTGAAACTAATAGTTAAATACTCATGGATTCATGGATACCAACTTTGAGTGCCTAAGATGTTTTGTAATTAATTATTTTATTATCACTCTTAAAAACTTATATTCTAGGTGAATTTGTTTTTCCCCATTTACAAATGGATAAAACTTTAAATCTGCAAACAAAGATATCTCCACTTATTGAAATGTTTTCTTCCATTTACATCAAGTTGGCAATGGAGTAACAATGAACTACAGTCTCCTCTAATTTCCTACGATGATTTTGTAACATCTCCTAGCTTAGTTGAGGAACACTATGGTGTGGAAAACTCATAAATTAAATTTTCTACTAAATAAATTAATTTCATGTAGCTTACAACTACGAACTACAACTAGATTTAGCTATTAATTGTTACCAGTATTTAAATGCATCTATATCATACTAAACTAAACATGAAATGTAACTAATAAACATTATTACATCAACATAGAAATCAATCTCATACACAAAGTTCATGCACAACAATTTAACACATAAAATGACACGACAATAAGATAAAACACTTATCTTTTAATTGTGTTGTGCAACCAGCTGCTTGGGATGGAGGTTCCACCCAATCATAGAATTTTTTTCCAAATCTCAATAGAAATTCACCCCCAGGATGGGGCTATAAATCCACAAATGAGGGGGGATTATCACTATCCATTCACAACTCAAACAAATCACTACCCACTAATATTCTCCTATAGCTATCCCGATTTTCCACCAAATCTCTTCCTCTCTACCTGCCCAACCCAAGGAATGTACCCCTTCACCGATATCAATCCCTTAGATGTCCCATTCATTTATTAGGGTCTCTATGGCACATGTAACTAGAAATATCTTAGATTGGAAATCAAGGGAACTTATTGCCAGGAAAACTACTAGAAAACCACAACAAACACTTGTTAATTCAATGCAACTCACACAGGAGTTCACTCTTCAGGCTTGACAACCTGGCTCTTCAGTATTCAACTCCATATATGCTCCATAAATTATCCAACATTCTCTATAATTATCCCTTCATGTATAGTCCATCTCCAAGCTCTCTTTCTTCCTCTCTACTTGTTGCTCATACACCAAAACTAAATTTGTAAATTTTTTTTTAGCTACCCATACAAATTTCCTCCTCTTTGGTTGTCTTTATTGACTCAGACACTTCTCTAAGATGATTGTAATCATCCCCCACACTCCCAATAATCATGGGATGTGACTTATCACACCCACCCTCTTACATGCATTCAATGATTGGCTTTGGTGACACTCAATTAGAAAATAGAGTTTAATACATAATGATAATAAAATTCAAGAATGTGGGTTCAATTAATAGACATGGTTATTTCCCCCTTGGACCACCCTTAGGAATTCTCCTATAACCTCCCCTCTCTTGTGGATTAATTCATCCCCCATATCTTTCCATGTCATCTTAGTAGCCTGCATCACATTTTATTATTAAAAATTCATACATACATTCGTATATACATTTCTTTTCCATAGCCACACATTGTATCTACATGTTGATGGGTTCAACTTCTCCTGAAAACAACAAGGGATACTCCTTGGTATGATATATATGCATTTATATATGATATAGATGTGTTTGTCCTGGCTGCTATTTATTGTTGTCTTTTTTTTTTTCATACCGGTTACAATTTGGTATACCGATGAGGTGGGTGGATGTAATGCAAAGATGTAGATGAACACTATGTATGTAAAAATAATTAATCTATCACTAATATATACTAATATATCCTAGCTAGGAGCATGATAAAGTAATCAGTGAGTTATAAGGCAACCAGGGATGATTTTAAGGATGGAAATTTATTTTAAAATATAGAAACCTTGGCGAATCTTACTAATCCCTCATATGCCAACTATAATTTTTTGGCGATATTTTTGTAAAAATATTCAAATTTCTAAGGATTTTATATAGTTTGTATAACATTTTGGCAATTTTTAAGGTACAATAATTTTATCCTATAGAATTTGGGTGAATCATTTTTAGAAAAGCGAATCTTGTTTTGGGAAAAACCATGTAAAATTAGCCCATGAGCAAAATTTAGCCCCTAAAATCAGCCTTGAATGCAACCAAAACTTTGCAAATATTTTAATACAATTAGATGTATAAAAAGAGAAATATTGGAAGCAATAGCATATATATGTGTATAATTAGATTAGTCTAGATCACAACAATATATACTATAATAACTCACAAAAATCAAGGCATGGAAATATTCAAAGAAACACAAATAATTGCAAAATGATTAAGATTATATAAGAATTACTCTACAACAAACAAAGCATTCTTACAGTCCATGGAAACAAAAAATATATTCACTCGAAGTATTTTAAAGCTTCTATCCATTTATACAGATAATTCCTTCTATAACTTGTTGGTCCCGAGGGATTCTCAATATTCATTAACAATGTATAAGTTCTCAAAAAGTTATTGGGTCTATACAATTCCTGAAAAGTAAAAAAAAAGTAATTCCTTGTTAAAGGAGTTTCTAGTCTATTTTATACAAATAATAGTAACACCTATTTGTCTTTTCTCCTTCTTCTTAAAGAGGTAGTTACAAAAGTGTTCACACTCCCTTTTTTCATGACAAGTGGAGAAAAAGGATGAAACTTGAGGTAGTTAGGGAAAGGACGAAAGGAAAAACAATTGTTTTTCCTTTTCCTATGAACTTTTTCTCCGGAGATAAGATGTCCAGACTTCCAACTGGTTATACAGTGACACAATCCTCCTGTAAGATAGTTGCTACCACATTGCTTCGATCATGGAAATTATATCATCCAAGGCACTCATATCTTTCTCCAATCTTGTCGTGTAAGCTTGTATCATAGTATGCATCTTCATCAAATGTAGTTAATGTTGATCAATAAGATCATTTGAGAAAAAGGTTAATGCTTCGACTACTTCTCTCCTTTGACTTGTACTTTCCTGAACCAAATTCACTAATTCTTGGATGGGAAAATTCTTCCCATGTTCATCTAACTTTGGGAGCTGACCATGCCTTATCAACTCTTAATCATCTTTATGGGTTCTTGAAAATATCCCCATTTCTTTGGTTACTTCTTTGTCTACCCAATTCCCCACATGTTGGAAATCATATAATGCATATAGGTTTGTATTCCTTTCTGATTTCGAGGGTCGATACAATTCTAGAGGCGCATCAGGATTTTCTTCTATCCAGGTATCAATGTCTGCTATACATTCCCAGATTGTGTTGTATCATGTCAACTACAATTGTATCTGGTTGTTTTGTTCAATAATTGTTGTAGCTACATTTTGGAAGAGATGAAGGTTGACATACATATCGATGATGGCACCCTCCAGATCATTCCTCACTTTTTGCGTGCTAGTTTTAAAATTGAGAAGACTCTTTTCATCAACCTTAAATTGCTGCAACCTCTCTTCTAACTCTTTGATCCTCATTTCCTTTTCTTCGTTGTGTTGGCATATCCTCTGTATCTTTTCCATAGTTTCATCCATGAATGAAAATCTTGTTGTAGCTATTGCCACAATATCTTCCCTGACATCTCATGTGATGGGGACCTAAGTTACTATTGACAGAGGAGATCCTTCTCCTATTGGAACCTTCTTTACTCTTTCTTGCAAAATTCAGTTGATTTTTATATCATATGTGAAATTGCATAGATCCAATATTTCAGTTGACCGAAAAGGTTCCTAGGGCCTGAAACCCAAACCACTACTTGTTGTTTTGTTCCTACTCCTACGGTGGATGTTATAGAGACATCCAAGTCCATTGGTTGTGTGTGACCCTCTCTATGATCTACATTATTTTTCTTCCATTATTCTTCAACATTTTTATCTGCGTCTTCCTTTTCTTCAAATTCTACTACTACTTTTGTTTCTTCAACTAACTTTTTTTCCTTTTCGGCAACAATTTTCACTTTAGCCTCCACTTTTTCTTTTTCTTCATTTTATGCCTTGGATTTAGCTTTTTCATCTTCTAACTTTTGTTTTTTCTTAGCATCATTCCTCCTCTTTAGCACCTATTGAACAGGATAAGTCAACTGAGAGGGGGGGAGTAAATTAGTTGTATAAAATTTCTTTCATTTTATAAGAAGATTACTTATTAATAAATAAATCATGCCTTTAACATTTAACTTGCAATAATACATTTAACCAATAAATATACAATCACATAAATGAAACAGTGACACAATGATTTTTCATGAGGAAACCCAAAAGGGAAAACCTCTTCTTCTTATGAATGAAAGGCAAGCTCCAACTCCTCTTTACATTCTTGTTTTATCTGAGCTACAACCTAGATGATGCTGCTACCTATGTTTCTTGAGCACCTACTGAATGGAAGCTACAACTCCCAGATGTACAAGCACCAACTTGTACAAGAGACTTTTACAGTCTCCTCTTGCTCCTCCCTACCACCCTGGAATCCTTCTCTGTCACTAAGAACCTACAAACCAACACTTTATCTTCTCTAGCAAAGGATTCATCATTCAAGTCCTCTATGTTTATATAATCATATCAAAATCCATTCTTCTCTCCTTGACCTCTGCTATATCTTCATCATTTCTTCTCACTATCCCTGTATGATTTTATTTCGGTTTTATATTCATTTACAGAAATGAATTTTACCTTAGAGCTACGGTTGTACCATTAATTCCATACGCACCAACACCACACAGTCACTGCGTGTTTTATTTTATCTTCTACAACCCCTTCGGTTACCCCTCAAATCCCTAGAACAACGCTTCAACAATTGAAAAGCCAACCGTCCAAGAACCATGATTCGGTTCCTCTAACTAAATCGTAATTGAACAATTAATCGTGAAGAGAAACAATAGCCCTTCGATCATATTTTCAAGTATCCAACACTGTTTGATTACAAGCACAGGGTCTCGCGTTGATTTCGCCATTTTGTCATTTTGGTATTTCAGCATTTTGGCATTCCTATGGTGAGCAGTCTTGACACTCCAAGTCACAATCCCCGAAATGGAGCCAGATCAACGATCCATAAAACTTCATAATTTGATCCCGTCTTTTCTTAATCGAATGGCTAACATGATTTCGACATTTTTCCCTTCGAGTCATCGTGACTCCAACATTATAAACTTTATGATCAAAAAATCTCCGAAGTGATCGGACGATTCACATAACCCACTAAGATGGACGTTTGATGGGATTTCGGAGTTTTTCCTTTCGGGTTTTCGAGACTCACAATAGTCCCTTTCGACATTTCAGAGTTTGATACTTTGTGATGGTGGAGTTTTTGCTTGCTATGTAAAACCCCAAAATAGAAAGTTTCGATGTGACGTAAACCTGCTGACATCACATGTGGATTGACACATGCCAAATATCTTTCACGTGTCACTCTAATTCGTGACTTACATGTGCCTGAAATGTTGAATCATCTTGACACTTGTCATTGCCTGATTGTGCCACGTGTCCTTAGTTGACGTGGTTTGCTGACGTGGTTTTTTGATGTGTTTGTTTAAGGATTTCGAAGTTCACTATTTCAAAGGTTAAAGTTCCTTTAATCTTTGATTTCCCAGTCTGCGAAACTCTGAAATGGAGTCTTTGACATGCTTTGATCTTTCGCATTTCACGATTTCATCATTCTTGTCATGAGTTTCCTTGACACCTCCAACTCTCGGTATCTGAAACTATGAAATGGAGATTAAGTTGTGGTTTCGCATTTTGCGATTTCATCATTCTTTTCATGAGTGTCCTTGACACCTCCAACTCCCGGTATCCAAAACTATGAAATGGAGATTAAGTCATGGTTTCGATATGTCAAGAGACATGTTGATCTCAAAATTAGGAACCAACGTGCCTGGGAGATTAATTCGTGGTTTCGGTATGTTGAGAGACATGTTGATCTCCAAATTAGGAACCACCGTTCCTATGAAAACTGATCCACGGTGCCTCTGCAAACTGACCAAAAAAATCCCCCTTTGGCATTTTAAAGTTTGACATTAATGAAAAAACCAAGCCCTTTGCAAACTGTGCAAAATACCCTACTATGTTAACTGCCCTGTGCAAATTGTGAAAACTACCATACTATGTTAACTACCCTGTGCAAACTGCAAGCCCTACCAACAAACTCCCCCTTTGGCATTGATGGAAAAATTTAAATCTCTTCTCCCCCTTTTGACATCTATGGAAAAGTAATCATCCATACTCCCCCTGAGCAAAGAAAATGACTTGCAAAGATGTATCATTTCAATAGAAACTCCCCCTATCAATAATAGTCAATAAACCTGTGCAGTCTGATTTTTATAATGAAGCCCATGCAATATTTGAGAATGAAATTAAATTACAGAGGGTAAACCCCCAACTGATCCCTGAGACTTTCAAATTGCATTTTAGATAAAGGTTTAGTAAATACATATGCTATCTGATTCTTTGTGCCACATATTCCACTTTAATAACTTTAGACATAACCTGCTCTCTTAGAAAATGAAATTTAATGGGAATGTGCCTTGTTTTGGAATGCATAACAAGATTTTTAGAAATACTAATTTCATTGGTATTATCACAGAAGATAGGTATAGGTTCATTATAATGAATATGTATATATTCCATCATCTGTTTTATCCATAGAACCTGAGTGCAACAAGTTGCAGCTGCAATGTATTCTTCTTCAGCAGTAGACAGAGACACTGCTGATTGTTTTTTACTTGACCAACTTACAAGACATCCTCCAAGAAAAAATGTTGCTCCACTAGTGCTCTTCATGTCATCAACACAACCTGCCCAATCAACATCAGTGAAAGCATATAAATCAAGCTGATTGCCTGTAGGATACCATAAACCATACTCTATTGTCCCCTTAAGATATCTGAAAATTCTTTTGACTGCAAGTAGATGAGAATTTTTTGGTGAAGCTTGAAACCTTCCAACTTGACAAACTGCATGCATAATATCAGGTCTTGCAGTTGTAGCATAAAGAAGACTACCAATCAAAGATCTATATACTGTCTGATCAACATCTTTAGTATCGTCAAACTTACTTAATTTACAACCAGTAACCATGGGAGTGCCAACTGGTTTAGAATCTTCCATTTGAAATTTCTTAAGCATTTCATTGATATACTTGGTTTGAGAAATGGAAATACCTTTATCAAATTGAGTAATTTGCAAGCCTAAGAAAAACTTCATTTCTCCTAGCATGGACATCTCAAACTCTTTTTGCATACTTTCAACAAATTGTTTACTGAGCCTATTATCATCACTACCAAAAATGATGTCATCTACATATATCTCAACAATGATCAGGCTATCATTTTCTTCTTTAATATATAGATTACTATCAGTGTTACCTTTCCTGGATCCATGTTGCTTCAAGTAATTATCAAGTCTGGAATACCAAGCCCTTGGTGCTTGCTTCAGGCCATATAATGCCTTTTTCAACCTGTAAACATATTGTTCTGCTTCTTGTACCTAAAAACCATCTGGTTGTTCCATATATACTTCTTCCTCTAAATCACCATGAAAAAATTCATACTTTACATCCATTTGGTAAACTTTAATGTGTTTAGAACTAGCATAAGCTAGAATCAGTCTAATGGATTCCATTCTTGTAACAGAAGAAAAAGTTTCTCCAAAATCTATTCCGTCTACTTGTGCATACCCTTTACAAACCAATCTAGCCTTGTTTCTAGTTATTTTACCTGCTTCATCCATCTTATTTATGAAAACCCATTTAGCCCCTATGACATTCTTATTTAAAGGTCTAGGAACCAATTCCCATGTTTTATTCTTTTCTATTTGACTAAGTTCTTCATTCATTGCTTTCATCCAGTACTCATCTTTAATTGCTTCTTCAATATTTTTGGGTTCAATTAGAGAAAGTAAAGATACATGTTCATGAGTTGAGGTGGATTCTTGCCTTCTACTTCTTTTTCCAACATCTACATTTATGTCACCAATTATCTGTTCTTCAGGGTGATTTTTCTATATTCTCTTGCTTGGAGTCTTTGATGGAGTCATGATTTTGGATGGAGTTGTGCCCTGTGTCAAAGTAAGAATTAATTGTTCACTGTCAACAGCCTTAGTTTCTTCTATTTCACTTACCTCATCATTCATTTTATGCTTGTCATCTATCTCATATATTTGATGATTCTTTTGTTTAGATTTAGACTTCAAAAATGAGGACTCATCAAATTTCACATCTATGGATTCAACTATTTTGTTCAATCTGAAGTTGTAAAATTTATAATCTTTCCTTGAATAGGAATACCCAACTAAGATACCTTCATCTGTTCTAGATTCCAACTTACCCAAATGC
This sequence comes from Picea engelmannii, assembly GCA_009831015.1. Taxonomy (NCBI): domain Eukaryota; kingdom Viridiplantae; phylum Streptophyta; class Pinopsida; order Pinales; family Pinaceae; genus Picea; species Picea engelmannii. The sequence goes on from ML780008.1 coordinate 1,086,480, forward strand.
TTGTCAACTCTTTTGATATAACATTTACTGCCAAAATTTTTGAAATGTTTAACACTAGCTGGTTTGCCTTTCCATAACTGATAGGGTGTCTTAAAATGATTGTTTCTCAGCAAGCTTCTATTTAAAATATGGAAAATAGCATGAACAACTTGAGGCCACAGTATATTACTTAGTTTAGATTCATTGAGCATAGTTCTGGCCATCTCCATAACAATCCCATTTTTTCTTTCAACCACTCCATTTTGTTGAGGTGTTTCAGTAACAGAAAAATGTCTTCTTATCCCATTTTCATCACAGTATCTGTTGAATTCTTTAGACACAAATTCCCCTCCATTATCTAATCTTACACATTTAATTTTCATGTCACATTCATTTTCAGTTGACTCCTTGAAGGTTTGAAAACAACTAAAAGTTTCAGATTTCTTTTTCAATAAAAAACATCCATATCATTCTAGTAAAGTCATCCACAAATAGTAGAAAATATCTTTCTCCTTTTAACCCTGATGTTCTCATAGGTCCACAGACATCAACATGTACTATTTCCAATGGTTTAGTTGTTGAATGTTCTTTGGTTTTGTATTTAACTCTAGTTTGCTTACCATGTTAACATTGCTTGCAGACATAACTTAAAAGATCCTTTATGATAGGTAAATCTCTTATTGCTTCCTTTTTATTCAATTGATTCATATTTTCAAAGTTAATGTGTCCAATTCGTTTGTGCCACATCCAACTTTCATCTTCACTCCCAAGATAACATTTTTCTTTTTCTTCATCTAGTATGTAAATGTTGCTTGAATTTCTTGTGGTTGTTCCAACTAGTTTATTTGATTTTATATCCCTGATTTGACATCCTTTTGAATAAAAAATCATAAAGATACCTTTATCATAGGTTTGAATTACACTCAATAAGTTATGTTCCATTTCCTCAACCAACAAGACATTTTCAGCCATGATTTTCTTGTTGTTTAGACATACAGTTCCTTTTCCAACTATCCTAGCTGATTGATCATTTCCAAAGGTGACTGTACCTTATTTTCCTTCATCTAGTTCAACAAAGAGTTGTTTTCTACCTGTCATATGCTTTGAATATCCACTATCCACAACCCATTTTACTTTATGTTCTACTTGTAGAGCTATAGTGCATTTTTCAATGTTCAGATTTTCACTTTTCTTTTTCCAAAATTTGGTTTTCAGATCTATGTAAGTGGGTTCATTAAATTTCTGAAAAATCATAGGACAATTTCTTGACACATTCCCAAAGTTGTTACACTTGTAACATTCAGTCTGATATCTTAAGGTGTCAAATCTGTTGTAAGAGTAGTTCATATTGTTTTGACTAGTTTTACCATGTCCTCTTCTATATTCAAAATTAGACCTTTCATGACTGTTATGTGCATTTATCTTTCTTGAAAAACTATTACAAAATGCAGCCTTATGTCCATACTTATAACAAAAGAAACACTGGACTTCAAACCTGTTTTGATGTCTGCCATAACTTCTTCTATGCACTGTTGAACCCTGATTTTCTTCTTGCCTTTATGATTCCATCTTCTTGTTAGTAATTTTCTCATGATTATCCTTTGTACCTTCTTTCTCAACACTTGAACTAGAACATCCATTAGTTACTATAGATTTATAACTAATTCCAGTCTTATCATATGTTGATCTTTGACTACTAATAATTTGATCCAACACTTGAGAACTCTGATTCATGTTATTTTCTTGTACTTTCTTTCTTAATGAGACTACTTCAATTTTTAAACCTTCATTTTCCTTATCCTTTTCTGCAAGCATTTTAGTTAGAGCTTCTTCAGTCACTCTAGCCTCTTATATTTTAAGTTTTAAGTCAACTAGCATGATTTCTGTGCTATCAATCAAACCATTTGATTTCTGTAATTCAAATTCTAGATTCTCAATTTCTCTTTTAAAATGTTTGCATTCCCTTCTCACTTTTCTTAATTCATTTAAAGCACTTACCAGTTCAGCTTCTAGATTAGCTTCACCTTCTTCTTCTTCACCAGACTGATCATCCTATTTTTACATAGCCATAAAAAGTTGTACATTTGAACTATCATCACTTTCACCGAATTCTGAAATATCACTGTCATATTTTATACACGGGCTTTTATTTTTGTAAGTTTTTCTTTGAAAAAACTTCTTATGTGTATTCTTGAATTCCTTAGGTTTTCTATTACTATCTTCTTCATTATCAGTATGCTTATTGTAAGGACACTTAGATGCAAAATGTCTTATTCTACCACAACCAAATCATTTCAGAGGAAGCTTACCTTTATACTTGCTAGTACCTCTTTTCAGATTTTTAACAAAATTTGCTTCTTCCACATCACCTTCTAACTCCTCATGACTGCTGATTTCAACTTCAATCTTTTTCTTATCTTTCTTTGCTACCTTGAAAGCTATTTCTTTCCTGAAAGAATTCTCACTAGAGGTTCTCATCTCATATGCTATTAGTATTCCATGTAATTCATCCATTTCTAAAGTATCAAGATCTGTTCTTTCTTCTAGTGCAGATATTTTTGAATCAAATCTTGTAGGAAGAGATCTAAGTACCTTTTGCACAATATTATTATTATTAACTGTTTCTCCTAGACCTCTCATGGTATTAACAACTTCATCAATATGAAGAAAGTAGGTAGCTATATCTTCAGATTCTTCCATTTTCAAGCTTTCAAATTGACTTCTATATGATTGTAGCTTAGTACTCTTTACCTTAGTGTCTCCTTCATATACATTTTTCAATTTATCCCATATTTCGTTTGTTGATGCACAATGCATAACTTTAACAAATTCTGACCCTGCTAGACCTCCTAGTATTGCATACATAGCTTTGGAATTACTCTCATAGAGTCTCTTACCTGTAGCATCTATTGTAATGGTTGTTGGGACTTTATATTCATTTAGTATAACCTGCCAGATATCTACTCCTTGAGTTTGCAAAAACAACTTCATCCTGATACTCCAAAAAGCATAATTATGACCATCAAACAAGGGCAATCCATGTTTTGTAAATTATGACTTCTTATCCATTATGAATGATAAAAAACTTCCAGTGGTTAAACTGATATCTTGAAGTAACCTGCTCTGATACCAATTGTTGAACAGGATAAGTCAACTGAGAGGGGGGGGTGAATCAGTTGTATAAAATTTCATTCATTTTATAAGAAGATTACTTATTAATCAATAAATCATTCCTTTAACATTTAACTTGCAGTAATACATTTAACCAATAAATATACAATCACATAAATGAAACAGTGACACAGTGATTTTTCATGAGGAAACCCAAAAGGGAAAAACCTCTTCTTCTTATGAATGAAAGACAAGCTCCAACTCCTCTTTACATTCTTGTTTTATCTGAGCTACAACCCATATGAGGCTGCTACCTCTGTTTCTTCAGAACCTACTGAATGGAAGCTACAACTCCCAGATGTACAAGCACCAACTTGTACATGAGACTTTTACAGTCTCCCTTTGCTCCTCCCTACCACCCTAGAATCCTTCTCTGTCACTAAGAACCTACAAACCAACTCTTTATCTTCTCTGGAAAATGATTCATCATTCAAGACCTCTCTATTTATATAATCATATCAAAATCCATTCTTCTCCCCTTGATCTCTACTATATCTTCATCATTTCTTCTCACTATCCCTGTATAATTTTATTTTGGTTTTATATTCATTTACAAAAATGAATTTTACCTTAGAGCTATGGTTGTACCATTAATTCCATACGCACCAACACCACACAGTCACTGCGTGTTTATTTTTATCTTCTACAACCCCTTCATCTACCCCTCAAATCCCTAGAACAATGCTTCAACAACTAAAACGCCAACCATCCAAGAACCATGATTCGGTTCTACTAATTGAATTGTAATTGAAAAATTAATCGTGAAGAGCAACAGTAGCCCTTCGATCAGATTTTCAAGTATCCAACACCATTGGATTACAAGCACAGGGTCTCGCGTTGATTTCACCATTTCACATTTTGGTATTTCAGCATTTTGGCATTCCTGTGGTGAGGAGTCTCGACACTCCAAGTCGCAATCCCTGAAATGGAGCCAGACCAACGGTCCAAAAAAATTCATAATCTGATCCCTTCTTTTCTTAATCGAACGATCGACGGGATTTCAACATTTTTCCCTTCGAGTCATCATGACTCCAACATTATAAAATTCATGATCACAAATCCTTTGAAGTGATTGGATGATTCACATAACCCACTGAGATGGATGTTTGATGGAATTTTGGAGTTTTTCCTTTCGGGTTTTCGAGACTCACAATAGTCCCTTTCAGCATTTTGGAGTTCGAGACTTCATGATGGTGGAGTTTTTGCTTGCTATGTAAAACCCCAAAATAGAAAGTTCCGATGTGACATAAACCTGTTGATGTCACACATGGATTGACACGTTTCGAATAGCTGCCACATGTCACTATGATTCGTGACTTACATGTGCTTGAAATGTTGAATCAACTTGACACTTGTCATTGCCTGATTGTGCCACGTGTCCTTAGCTGACGTGGTTTGCTAACGTGATTTGTTGATGTGTCTGTTTCAGGATTTCGAGGTTCACTATTTCAAAGGTTAAAGTTCGTTTGATGTTTGATTTCCTGGTCTATGAAACTCCAAAATGGAGTCTTTGACATGCTCTAATCTTTCGCATTTTGTTATTTCATCATTCTTTTCGTCACTGTCCTTGACACCTCCAACTCTCGGTATCCAAAACTTTGAAATGGAGATTAAGTCATGGTTTCACATTTTGCGATTTCATCATTCTTGTCATGAGTGTCCTTGACACCTCCAACTCCTGGTATCCAAAACTCCGAAATGGAGATTAAGTCATGGTTTCGGTATGTCGAGAGACATGCTGATCTCCAAATTAGGAACCACCATGCCTGTGAAAACTGATCCACGGTTCCTGTGCAAACTGACCAACAAACTCCCCCTTTGGCATTTTAAAGTTTGACATTAATGACAAAACCAAGCCCTATTCAAACTTTGCAAACTTCCCTACTGTGTTAACTACCTTGTGCAAACTGCAAGCCCTACCAACAATTTAGAAGCAGTACGACTTTCGTTAGACCAAAACCCACGGGTGATTGGTAAACTCATCCCCACCAAAGTTAATGGATCCACAGGAGGATGTTAGACCATGTCACAAGTCCCGAAGGAGGTGATGAACACCAATTCAACAATCTCCACCTCAGCACCAATTAAGGGCTCTCAACACCAACTGAGATACTCGACACCAATTGAGTAGACTCGAACTCATAACCTTTCACTCTGATACCAGTTTAAAGGTAGTACGACTATCGTTAGATGAAAACTCGCAGGTGATTGGTAAACTCACCACCGCCAGAGTTAATGGATCCATGGGAGGCTGTTAGACCATGTCGCGAGTCCCGAAGGAGGTGATGAACACCAATTCAACATCACCTTCTCTTTATCCCTTCTATTTTTATCTGTTGATGCTTCCTTATCTTCTTCTTTAGAAACTGAATGAGTCAAGATGAAGATGGGAGAATATCTCCCAGCTTCTTCTCTCTTTGCATGTTTTCTGGCGGCTTCTCTTGCAACTTCTTCATCCATGATCCTACCTTTTGGTTGACCCATTCCGTTGAAAATAACCTCATCATAAGTTCTGGCATTTTGATGTACTCCTTATTCTTCTTAGAAATCAACAGTGTATTCATAAGGGAGTCTCATGCTATGAACATTCTCTTTTACAATGTTCTTGGGGTCATGTCTCCTAAATATTTCTTCTCCAAAATGGTAGGAGAGAAAGATGTATACGTCTTCCTGGGCTTGTTTGGTATTTTCAAAGAAATAGTTACCAATGTAAAGAGGTAATGGAGGCCAAATGGATTTTTTTTATATGTATAACATTCTTATGACCCCATGTATGATGGCTTGATATGTAATTTCCTGGAGCATAAGCTTGTCAGAGATGAACCTAGGAAGTAGATGAGGTGTTTTCGTTGCACTGTATATCCTTATATATGTACCATGTTTCATTAAATACCAATCCCAAATCCTCCTTATAAATTCTATGGCCTTGTCTATCATACAAGTGGGGAGATGAAAAAAATAAACTGGTACAGTGGGGAAAGGAAGTCTTCACATATCCTTTGATAATTTGTTCAATATTTGTGCTCCCAAAGAACCTTGGAGTAGATATCGATAGCGACATCAATGGGAAACCAAATCCATCCCATGTTCGATTATTTGTGAGCGATGCACATTATTTCTATAAGGTATGAATACATATGGAAACTGGGGAAGATACCTAGTTGTGCTTCTGTAACTATTTAAATCGCATCTTTGATATTCTCAGACAATATGTCTGCCCAATTGAATGAAGCCCCTACATCCACATAGAAATAAATTAAGGGCATAAATGAAAAAGGAAAGTGTGTTGCATCTGGTTCCCCATACAACCTGCACAACATGGATACCATATACTGGTAGGGTGTTCATAGATTTTTTGTTGGGTATCGACCCTTGGGCCAATATTTTAATTGATTATATACTTTATACCAAGTGGGGAACAAATATTTCGGTGTGAGATCCAACTCGCTAAGAAGTTGACCATATAGAATTTTCTTTCCAACCTCAAGATGGTAACACTTGTCTAAATAATAAATCCTAAATGAAGCTATCAGCTCTTTCCTTGCATTAAATATATACCTACTATCTATGTTTGTGTTTTTCAATATCCAAGAAATGACATCCACACAAGGGAAAATTGTTGGATATGTCGCTACTCTGAAAATTCTTGATTTTCCGATGTTCTTAAGTGCTTCGATCTCACCTGGTTCCTCTACTTCCATAGAGAAGTTTTATTACTTGAAAATGTAATAGACTTTCCCCCATCTCAAATTCACTCCTTTTTTATCCATAAGTCTCGATGTATCAACGTATACGACCCCAAAACTTTCTGTGTCCACTGTCTGCTGGGATTTGCTAGATGGTTCAACCCCTGCTATTTTCATCATTGTTTTATTTCACGGTGACATGTATGAACCTACAGGAAGGACAAATTTGGAGCATGTTGTTTGAAAACAATTAAATGATCAAAACAATCATTAAAATTAATGAAAACTAGTCATGGCCTACTTTCTCTCGTAAATGTAAAGTTAATAACAGTCAATGCCCAATGATATTTTAGTGTGAAAAATGTTGGGCATCAACCTAGAAAATTAAAATAAGAGCCAAAAAAAAAACTCTCTTGATGCAGATCAGAGGAAAAATGAGTAACTCCTCTGAGCATATCGGAGGAGTTAATAACAACTCCTTCGAGCATATCGAAGTAGTTTTTTGTAAATTCTTTGATATGTATTCAGAAGAGTTTTAGCCAAAGTCTTGGTGTGCTCAGAGGTATTATAAGGAACTCCTCTGATCGTATCAAAGGAGTTAATATTAAATACTTTGATATGATCAGAGAAGTTTTTTCCAGTTGCTCTAAAGGTATGTGGAGGAGTTGAGTTCAACTCTCCCAAGCATATCAGAGAAGTTAGTAGTAACTTCTTCATTATGCTCGGAAAGTTACTAAACAAGTTTTTGGATTACGTTTTTTCGCAAACACAAGGACATCACGGGGGGGGTCAATTCAACTAGCCTAGAGGAGGATGAAGTACGCTTAGGGTGCGCTATCTATGTCAAGTCTCCACATTTCAATGAGCTTGGAGGAGGTTTGAAAGTGGTTAAAGTGAAGATAGGGCTTGGGAAAGGATCACTTGCAGTTTTCTTTAGAAGGGGGAAAATATCGATCATTTTACTATTCCATAGCTAGGAGTGGGTTGAGGATTAGTATAATATTGGTGAAAAATGCATAGGGCCAGGTGATGGTGAAGTGGCGAATACCAGAAAGTGATATTTATGGTCTAGGGAAAAAAAATCAAAAATTAAAATAAAACCCAACCTTAAATTAAAAAAGAGAGAGAGAGAGAGAGAGGGATAAATACTTGGTTCACATTGCCATGTGTTGGGATAAGATGGGGGGTTTGCTCGAACGATGTTTTAGCTCAGCTCTCTTTTTCTCTAGTTTCCAGTTCAATTGAAAATAATCGAATGACAATATTATTAACCCCATTTCACTTTATATAGCCTCAGGTCAATTAATCGCATTTAATGTGGTAGGTTAGGTCGGAATATTTTAAAACAAATTTTATAAATTTGTATGGAGGAGTTGAAAGAAACTCCTACAATTTTTTCAGAGGAGTTGAAAGTAAATCTTATGAGCTATTTGGAGGAGTTGAAATAAACTGCTCTGAGATGTTCAAAGGAGTTGAAAGTAACTCCTCCGAGCTACTCATAGGAGTTTGAAGAAAATTTGTCGATCAAATTTTAAACTTCCACTCCAAATGTTTTCTCATTTTCTTGAGTAGATCATGAGTTTCCAGAAGAAGCCTTTAAATGGAGAAGGGGCTTATGAGGTTTTCCCTTGGGTTAAAAAATAAGGAGGCTCCATTTTAGGGAGGTATCAAAATAGAAGGTAAAATGGAGGGGTTGTAGTGCCAGTCACAACAAATGGAGACACATTGGGTGAAGCCTTGGATCTCTAAAAAATGAACTCCATGCATAATATTTTTAGGAAGGAACTATGTCATGAAAAATCATAAGGGAGAAAATATATGTCCCATGAATTTCACATGTAAAAGACCGAGGTAATTCAAAGAGGGGTGAGACTTGTTTAAATTTAACATATTTGTTTCAAATTTATATCAAACTTTATGGTAATTGGATGAAATGAAGATGTAGGTAGTAAAGTAGAAACTAAACATCAAGAATGTTGAGAATACAAGTTGTAATGCATTTATCTGGTGTCGCTCTGCTTCTAGCGAGTGTCCATATCTCCAATGGATTAACCCCGGTTTCACAAGACTTGCTCCACTTCTAGCGAGCATCCATAGCCCTGACGGAGATACTTGCATGTCCCATGTGATATGGAAATCCTTTCCCCAAGACTTTACCTTTTATAATATTTTATTCCTTTTTATTTAGAGATACACATGGATGGGGGGGTTCCTGTTAACCTTTAGAGGAACTAGGGATGACACCTGTGACATTGATATCTTCTAACTTGATTATAGATGAGAAAACTTCCTAAGTCATTATTCCTAACCTACTATAAACATTTCATCCATATCATTTTGTTTATCTCTTGTAACATAGAAATCTATTGTTCATTGTAGTCTCTTGGATCTTTGTTTTCCCAATGTCTCTTCCTATTGACCAAGTATGTTCCTCCATCAGATCCTAACTTGTGATAGCTCATAAATGGTTTCCATGTTTGGGAAGAAAAGTATAATTGGCATCATATTACATATATGTTAGGACCTTTGCACTAGATGTGCTACGTTTAAGCATGTGACTAGCTTCAGGTTGTGATAAATCCAAGATCACAAGGGAATTCATTAAGAAAGACAAAGGAAAAAATAGTAATCGAACAACTCAAGAAAAATCAAACTAACTAAAGAAACAAAATCAAATGCAAAAAATCAGAAATAGGTGTTATTTATGTACAAGTGACCAGTAGCCTCAATGGCTAACTGATATAATGCTTTAGGGCTTGGTTGTTTACAGGGAGAGAGTTTATTTCTCCCTAAAGGTTTTTTAATCGGAAAGTGCCCCGGCCAATCTTTTCTTTGATAAGGTAGGGACCAAGCCAAATTTGTTTAAATTTTTAATGTTTCCCTTTATCTTCATGTGACTTGTGCCATTTTAGGACTAGGTCCCCAACTTGGAATTCTTTCTCACTTGCATATTTCTTATCAAACCAATGTTTAATTGTTTGTTGGTGATATTCAAACTTGGTTTTGGTCTTTTCGGGTATTTCCTCAAGGTTCAGGAAGGTATGGATACGACTTTCGATTATGAGTAATTCTATGCCTTGAGATTGTTGTGTAAGTTGGAGAGAGGGTAGATAAATGTTTGAGGGTAACATGACTTCTTTTCCATATACAAGAATGTAAGGTGAAGTTTCGATGGAATATTTGGCAGTGACACTATCATCCTAGAGAGCATTTTGGAATGCATTATGCCATTTTATTTGGTGATCAACCACGATTCTTTTAGGATACAAATGATGTTTTTGTTTGTTGATTTTTCCAGGCCATTTCCTTGGGGGTAACAATTGAATGGATACTTTAAAATAACCCCTTTTCCAATGCATACTCATATAATTTCAAAGATGGAAAGTAAGTAGCATTATAAAATACTAAAGAGTTAAGAATACCAAACCTTGTGATAATGTGTTGCTCAAAAAAATTGAAAATATATTGACTCCTTATCTATAGATGAATGGACTAGCGAAATAATAAAACCAATAGAATGATTCCATATTTCATAAGTATTTTGACCTAAGGTGGGTGCAAGCTAATGATAGTCTCTCATGATGCATTAGTGGTAATGAAAACATGTAAAAACAACAATATGTTAACTTGGAGGGATGATTTGAGTTACTTTCATAATGAATTTGAATGTGGTGTATAAAAGATGAAATATAGGAAAATGAATTATCTTTCAGAATATATAAATTTTATTTATAAAAATTTTGTCTGACAATGTCAATTTTATATTTTCCTAATAGTGGTATGCTATTTTTCATGAAAAATATTTAGTGTATATGTTTTGGTTAGTTCTAACCTTGAGAACCTAAAATATGGAATTTCCTTTAAAAAAATTGTAGAATTATATAGAACACATTGTTCTTGTGTACGATTGTTTCTTTCAAAATTTATAATGTTTATTTTCTATATTTTTTAAAATTAAATGAAAGGCATTATAGCCTTTAAATTACAAGGCCTTCTGTTAGTGTTGGGTACAAGGGTATTAACATTATCAAACTTTTTTTCTAGATTGTATATTTGTAATCTGCATAGTCAACTATATATGTGACTATAGTTTCATCTACAATGGATTTGTGTAGCCTATAGAAAAATAACATAAAAAATAGAGATATTGAAAGGTATTTGGAAAAATGAAGGTTTTAATGTGTTTGCATCCCAAACCACCATGTTTGTCATAGCTAACCTAAATCCAAGGAAACCAACTCAGTGAACATGTATGCTAGAGTTGTCACTCTTACTTGCAAAAAATGAAATGAAAAGAACATACGCACTCTCTAGGAATGTGTACGAATTCCTATAGTTCATGTGTGTTCCTAGAGCATGCACATAGTTTTATGCCTAAATCTACATATTTCAACTCCTCCCCTTTTCCTTTCTCTCCCCACCCCCTCATGCACATGTGTCTTGGTATCACCTACATCCCTCCCCTCCCCTACCCATACACCCTTTTCCTCTTCTCACCTCCTCTCTCTTTGCCTCTCTTGCACCACCCCCTCAAACCCACCTCCATTTATATCACCTATATCCCTCTTTTCTTTCCCCTCCCTCTTTTCCACCCATACCCATCCACCTTCCATATCTACTCACCTCATCTCTCAACCTGTTCATTCCCTCCACCCCATCTACCCCTCATATCCACCCTCCACTAGGCCATCACATCCCCCCTTACCCTCTTCCCAAATCTCTCCTCCTCTCCTCCTTTCCATCTCCTAATTTTGCTTCCTCACCCTCACTCTTTTCTCCTTCCTCATACCCTTAATTACTACCACTTTACCTCCCTTATCCACTTACCCTTCACCTTTTATTACCTCCCCCCCCACCCACTCATTCCCAACTCTCCTACTGTCACTTATCTTCCCTCATCCTTTTCCCCCTATGTCCATCCACATTCTCTCTCTCATCACCTCCTCTCCCAACCCTCCAATGTATTTTTCCTCCTTTCCTTCATGCCTAGTACTACCCCTCCACTAAACATTGTCTCTTTTCCTCTTCTAACCTTCATATCCCACCACATCATCCCTTCCCCTATTTCCCTCCCTTGGATCCTCTCCTCCTCCCCATTCATCTTGCTATCCCCTCCCCCTTGTATCCTCCTTCCTTTCCTTTATCCATCCTTCATCTCTTCTCACCTCCTCCCCCTTTTCCCCTCTCATCCCACCCCCTCATGCCTACTTCTTGTGGTATCACCTCTCTCCCTCTCTTCTATCTCTCTCACTCACCTCCTCTTCTCCTCCCCCTCTATATTGCTTCACCCTCACCCTTGTCTTCTCCCTCATTTTCTCTACATTCATCCCCATGTGTCTATGGTCCACTAATTCCCTCTTCTTTTAGGCCCTTTCCTCTACCCTAACAACATTCACACTAGGGCCATATCCCCCCATGGGACCTCATAGCACCCCCTTGAGAGAGAGATAGAGAGAGAAAGAGAAAGAGATGGGGGGATAAAGAGAGAGATGGAAATAAAGAGGGAGATAGAGAGAGATAAAAATACAAAGATAAGGGGGTTTTTTGAGGGATGGATTGAAGGATGGAAGGATGGATAGAGGAAGAGATAAAGAGACAAGGAGGAATATGGAGAGAGGGGGGGAGAGGGGATGGGAAGAGAGAGATAGGGATTAAAGGAGAGAGCGGAATATGGAG
>ML780008.1:1121870-1167620 GCA_009831015.1 Picea engelmannii
CAAATTTTTGAAGGAAGGGCTTGAAAATGGAATTCATCAACCCTTGGAATGTGGAAGGTGCATTTGTAAGGCCAACAGGCATGACCAAAAATTCATAATGGATTTCATGAGTTTGGAATGTTGCTTTTGGGATATCTTCTTCCTTCATTCTAATCTGGCGATACCTTGAATGAAGATCCAACTTTGTGAAATACATTGCTCCATGTAGTTCATCTAACAATTCATCAATGACAGGAACTGGAAACATATCTTTAATAGTGATCTTGTTTAGCTCTCTATAATCTAGACACATACGCCATGAGCCATCTTTCTTGAATACCATTACCACCGGTGCAGAGTAAGAACTTTGGCTAGGTCTAATAATTCCAGCCTCTAACATTTCTTCAACCATGCACTCAATTTCACTCTTATGGGCATAAGGGTATATATATGGCCTGATGTTAGGAGGAATACTCCAAGGAATTAGGTGAATATCATGAGCATGATTTCGAGTGGGTGGAAGACCTTTGGGAATATCTTCAAATACTTTGGAATGCTTATCAATGATCCCTTGGAGATATAGAGGAATAGATGGCTTAGATGTTTGAACATCTAGTGAGCATAGTTGTGCAATAACACCTTCATGCCCCTTTTTCAATAAGTTTTTCATTCCATTAGAGCTTATCACCTTACCAGGTTTCCCTGTGATACCTCTTAACTCAATTTCTTTTCCTTCCAATGAAAAATTCATGAAAAGTTCTTGAAAATTAAAAGCCATCGTTCCTAATGATTGTAATCATTGGATTCCTAGTACAACATCAACACCACCCATGGGTATAGAAATCATTGGACTATTCATTATATAGTCCCCCATAGTAAGATTGATATTATTGCATTTTCCTGAGCAATTTATAGTTCCTCCATCTGCAATCATTACTTGAAACTCTGGCATTGGATATACAAAGCAATTGAGAGATTTTTCTAATTTATAGTGAATGAAATTATGAGTACCGCCATAATAAATTAGGACTATTACCTTTTTATTTTTGATATATCCTTCGATATTGAGGGTTTGAGGAGTGCTAATTCCAGCCAATGAATTACACAATATCATGGGAGTCGACTCTTCAGACGAAATTGCTTTTACATTTTCATCTTGAGATGGTTCTTGCTCTTGTTCTTGTTCTTCTTCCTCTTCAGAATCTATGTAGAATAATTTCTTCTCACCACACTTATGTCCCTTATTGTACGTGTTGTCACAATTAAAGGATAAACCTTTTTCTTTTGTTTCCTCCAATTGTTGAGGTGTCAACCTTGTAGGTTGAGGTGTTTTAGAAGAAGGATCATTATTCTCTCTATAGTTGTTAGGATCGGTCCTTCTAGTAGCCATAGCCGTATTTTTACTTTCAACATTTCTTGCCACCCTAACTACATTCTCCAATGATTTGGGTTCCCAAAGGCAAACCTCATGTTGAATGTTATCCTTTAAAGTTCCTATGAATACATCAATCAAGTGCTCATATGGAATATCTGTTACCTTTATATTCAATTTTTGGAAGTTCTCAATGTTCTCTGTAACTGAACCCTTTTGCTTGAGATTTATCAATTAGCTAAAGAAGGTATTGTTCCTTGTATCCTCATAGTGTGCTATCATTTCTTCCATGAAAATTGTCCAAGTGACGAGTGATTTGCGAGAACAAATCCATCGATACCATAAAAATTTATTGGGTTCTAAATATAAATAATCAATTCATACCTTTTGTGTATGTGGCACATTATGTAGATCAAATAATTGCTCCATCTGAAGTATCCATGTGATTGGGTCCTTGCCATCAAACTTCCTCATATCAATCTTAGGAACGTGGTTGGTCTTCAACCCAAAGTTGGATTTTCTCCGTTCTTGATTCACCTTCCTTGTGTCCTCATCATGAATTTCATGGGATACATTTTCACTTTCACGTGTCCTCTCTATTAGGAAAAGTTTCAATCCTTCCATGATCTCCCCTTTTAAACACTTCATCATCTCTTGTAGTTCATCTTTTGTTACTGTCTTCTTTTGTAAATCATTTACGTCCCTACGCATTTCTTCACCTTCATCAAGAGTCCATGTAGGATTGTATGGAGTCTTATTTCATGTATAAGTTCCCTTTTTGGGTGGTATGTTGTCCAAGTATCACTTTTGAACCTTGATTTTGAGGTGGTTCTGCTAGACAATAATTCTTCTGAATTATATCCAAAGTTTCAGCCCTTATGGGTATGCAAATTTCTTTATAGTAGTTATATGATATTTCTTCTCTACAATTCCATATGTATTATCAAAATTGGATGTGCCAAGTGGAATTTACGGTAACTTCCCCACAACTTGGTGATTTTTGGCCTTTTCGGGAGATCTCCCTTGTATAGCGTTCCCCGCACAAAATAATTGATATAAAATTCTAAAACTTGTACCAGAAATACTATAGACTGTCCACCATCCAATGAAACTAGTCATACTCAATTTGGATACTCTAGGAAGAAGTTATGGTTTTTTTACCTTGAACACCTTCTTGAGACTAGTCAGATACCCTATCTTCAATAGGGTGTATCTACAAATGTAAGATGACCTAGAAGATGAAATTTTTACTGCATATACCTTACTAATTTCTATGAATATCCTCATGATGTTAGGGTCTGAAATGTTACATAAAACGTTTTATAGGGACAATTCTGCAGTGACGTAGTTCAGGATGATTCCAGAACCCTATATTGCATAGGTTGTATCTCTGAAAGTATAAGGCCTCTGGAGCTGAAATTTTAACCCAACGTACCTTGATACATCTAATAGATATCCTCCAAGCCGTTCCTTCTGAAATGTTGTAGAAAAAATGTTATAGTGAAAATTCCAAGATGTTGTAGATGTAGCAGCAAAACCCCAAGACCTTGAGCTCTGATACCATATGTTAAGAACCAAATATCAATATAACATAGAAAAACCTCATAATGAGTACTCAACACCCTGAAAAAGAGAGAAATCCATATATTAAGCCTCTTATAGGGGGAAACCTCCTTATGCCCACATAAATGTACAACTACAAGATGATTCCAAATGAAAATGTCTCCTTCATATATATAGGAGACTAGGAGGTATAATTACAACTAATGGACTAAAGCTGACATAAATAAAATAACATTACTAATGTAATATGCCCTAATTAAGGGGTAATGAGCCATTATTTAGGGCTTAACATTGTCCTTGGAATCATCACCAGAATAGTGTATTACTCGTGATTCCCTAATATCCTCCTCACTCTACATTGTTTCATTCAATTAACTAAAGACTGATAGACTAGTTAGCTCAGGCTAGGTGGAAGTTCACTCCTGTAATTGCGTGAGAGACTAGACTAGGTGACAATTTACTCCCATAATCGTTGGTGTGTGTCCAGATCACTCTATACCACCACTATGGTGCATTAGTTACTCATGTAGCATGTATCTATTGTAAATTATTCACTCTTTGAGTGTGGAATACGGTTAATGAGAATTCTTCCATTCTTTCCTCTCGCTTCTTCTTTCTCAATTTCTCTCTGCAAATGTGTGTGATATTTTCTAGCTAGATCTATTATGTGTAGGTTCAACACATTTACAAGATTCACCTAAATATACTAAAATTGATCATCATATGTTCCTATTTATGAGACTGAATCAAACATATCCATTGATCTGATCTACTTTCTCATCAAACTTTGCATGTCTGGAACAACATGTACTGAAGATATCTTTGTTGGGTATGTGTTATATTCTTTGCATGTGTGTGTGTGTGTGTGGGTGTGTTAGATTCGAGAACTGCATCTAACGATCCCAAATTCCTTCACCATGTGTGTCGTATGCATCAGGCGCTTTCCTGGGGAGGCCCCAGGGGGGGAAGGATTGCCCCCCCTAGTTATGTGTAGTGTTTGAGGAAACACCCCAAATTCTTTTTTTGGGGGGAATGTTTTTGCTATTTTAGCGGATTCTACTATTTTTAATGGTTTTCTAAATTAATTATGAATTAAGGGATTAGGGTCTTGGTAGCTAAGAAATACCTAAAATATTGTATATATTGTATTATGAATGGTGAAATTAATACAATTAAGAGTTGAAAGGTGTGACACCAAGGAAGGTTGGTTTTCTCCTGGTTAAGGGTTTCCAACATAAATCTCTATGTATTGTCTGTATGAGGCATTGATTAATTTATGTTTTTCTTAAGAATATGTATCCATTGCTTTACTTCATGGGTTTAAAAATTACATGTGGTATCAGATCTTGTTTTTGGCTTCACAAGGATGCCTTTGCTACCGAGGGTTTGTCTTGGTCTTGATAGATCAAGTTTATCTTGGGTCTGTGATAAACCTGGGTTCAGTGGGAGATTTTATAGTGGTTATTTGACTGTAGAAAGAGGAATGGTGAGATCTTATAGAATAAAGATTGATAAGTTCAACGGTAAAATTTTTTAGCTATGGAAGCTCAAGATGGAGGACCTTCTTGTAGACAAAGAACAATGGATCGTTGTGGATCTAGGTACACAACCTACTAATACACAGTCTGTTGGCACATAGTCTATTGCTACACAATATTATGGTACACAAATTACTAGTACACAACCTACCAGTATGTCTAAGGAAGACTGGAAGAAGTTGGATAGAAGAGCAAGGAGTATTATTTGACTTTGCCCGATAGATTCAGTGTTGTTGAATGTCTCGGGAGAATTTACAGCCAAGGAACTATGGCGTAAGTTAGGGAATTTGTATCAATCAAAGTCCTTGGTAAACAAGTTGTTTCTTAGAAATAAGTTGTATCATATTAGGATGGAAGATGGAGATTCCATGAAAGAACATCTAAATTCCTTCAATACTATGGTAAGTCAACTTTTCTCTATTAATATTACGATTGTAGAAGAAGATAAGTGTATTAATTTGTTATGTTCTTTTCCAAACTCTTGGGATAATCTGGTTGTAACAATTGGTAGTACCACTCAATCTACATTGAAGTATGAGGATGTAGTTGCATCCTTGTTATCTAGAGAGATGAGGTGGAAAATCATGGATGGTCATAGCACATATGATTTATTTGTAAGAGGTTGTACCCAAGACAAGAATCCTGGTAAGTCTTCTAGGGAGGGGATCTAAATCTAAAGGTAGATCTAAGTCTCCATGAAAGTATTTGAGGAAACGTTAGAAGTGTGGTAAAGCAGGGCATTATAAGAAAGATTGCAAGTCTAAGAAGGTTGAAAAACCAAATGGATTTGATAATGCCTATTCCATAGTGGCGAAAACCTCCACTGAATAAGGGAGCAATGTTTACCTGGAATCTACAGGTACTCATGAATACCATCATGTATGGTTGATCGAATCAGGTGCATCATATCATATGAATCCTCACAGGGAATGGCTATGTGAATATGAAAAATACGATGGTGGTGATGTATTCCTAGGAGGTGACTCAACCGCCAAAATAATGGGACATGGAAGGGTTAAGTTTTTGCTAAAATATGGAAGGATTAGAACTCTCCTTGGGGTTCTACACATTCCAAAACTAGACTGGAGCCTAATATTTATAAGCAACTTGGATGATGCAGGTGTGGATATTGTATTGGCAAAGGGACCTTGCAATATGGTACGAGGATAAATGGTCTTGATGAGGGGAGTTCGGTGTAGAGCTCTATACAAGTTGTTGGGAAGCACTTTTACTAATGGGTGTAACAGTTATATTGTCCCTGAGAAGAGAAATAAATAACACAAGACCAATATTGTCCCTGGAAAGAGGACCATGTTGTGGCATCAAATACTGGGGCATATTGGAGAAAAGGGCCTTTCCAACACTACACAGTAAAGGTATGGTTGAAGTTATGTCTAATTTCACTTTGGATTTAGATTTCTGTGAACATTGAATATATGGTAAAAAAAATCGAGTAAGATTCCCATCTCATTCTACAAGAGAAAAGGAGATCTTAGAGTTGATACAGAGTTATGTGTTTGGACATGTGCCTATTCCATCACTAGGTAAATATGTGTATTATGTTTCATTCATAGATGATTTCTCAAGGAACACATGGATTTATTTTCTTAAAAAGAAATTTTAGGTATTTGATAAATTTAAAGAGTTTAAGGCTCTAGTACAAAATCAGATAGAGAAGAAAATAAAGGTATTGAGGAGAGGTAATGGTGGGTAATTATGCATAAATGAATTCGAAGAATTTCGTAAAAAGTGTGGTATAGAAAGGTAGAAGAATACTCCATACACACCTCATCATAATGGAGTTGCAGAAAGGATTAACAAGACATTGATGGAAAAAGAAAGGAGCATGCTTAGTGGTGTCAAGTTAGCACATAAATTTTGGGTAGAGGCAGTGGATACAACATGTTACATGGTCAATCGATCACCCTCATCAATGATGGATGATAAAAATCCACATGAGGTATGGACTGGTAAGAAACCCTCTCTTGAACATCTCAAAGTGTTTAGTTGTGGTGCTTATGTACATGTTCCAAAGGAAAATAGGAGTAAGTTGGATAATAAAGTTGAAAAGTGTATCTTTATTGGTTATAAATATCGTGTGAAAGGTTATAATATTTGGAACCCAGAAACTAGGAAGATCGTTTATAGTCGGGATTTTGTTTTTAGAGAGTTGAAAGATGTTCCCAAATAGGAATTCCTACCAAGGAAAGAAGAATCTGAGAAAATAGAGTTTGATTTGGATGATGAAAAATATGAATCAACTGAAGAATATGAAGTAGGAGAAGAAGAAGAACCTCATACCCTAGTATTGAGGAGATCGGTCAGGGAAATAAGGAAACCACAAAGGTATAGTCCACCTGATTTTCGTTCTAATTTTTCTTTATCTATTATTGATGATGATCCTAAAACTATCAGGGAAGCAAGTAATTAAGAGGATAGTAAACTCTGGAAGAAGCCCATGGTTGAAGAAATGGATGCCTTGGATAAGAATGAGGCATGGGATGTAGTTGAGTTTCCAACTGGAAGAAAATATGTTGGTAGAAAATGGTTGTTTAATAAGAAGTTTAATTCATAAGGAAAAGTGGAGAAATAAAAATCTTGGTTAGTAGAAAAAGGTTATTCCCAGGTAGAGGGAATTGAATTTGGTGAGATTTTTTCTCCGATTTCCAAGTTAACTTTTGTTAGATTAATTTTATCTATTGTTGTTTCTTTTGATATTGAAGTGGAACAAATGGATGTGAAGACAAAATTCCTACATGGGGATATGGAAGAAGAAATCTACATGAAGCAACCAAAAGGCTTTGTAGTGAAGGGAAACAAAGATTTGGTTTGTAAGCTAAAGAAGTCAATATATGTTCTAAACCAATCACCTAGGATGTGGTACCAAAAGTTTGACACATACATCCTTGGATTTGGATTTGTGAGAAGCAAGGTCGATCATTATGTATATTTAAAGAAGGTTGGTAATCACTTCATTTATGTAGTGTTGTATGTTGATGACATGTTGCTGGTAGGAAATAACATGGATGTTATCAAGGAGGTGAAATCACAGCTATCCTCCAAATTTGACATGAAGGATCTTGGTGTTGCTAAATTCATTATGGGAATGGAGATTAAAAGAGATAATGAAAACATGAAACTCTGGCTGAATAAGAGAAAATATGTTGAGACGATATTGTAGAGGTTTAATATGCATGGAAGTAAATCAGTCAAGGTTCTTATTCCTATAGGTGTAAAGTTATTTGCAAATCAATGTCCCAAGGCACAGGATGAAGAAGAGGACATGTCCCATGTTTCGTATGCCATTGTATTTGGTAGTTTGATGTATGCAATGTTATGTACTAGACCAGACATTGCCCATGCAGTGGGAGTTTTGAGCAGGTATATGTCAAAATCAAGGAAGGATAGGGAAGGAGCATTGGAAAAAAGTAAAGAGGGTCTTCGAGTGTTTACGTGACACTACCAATTATGGTTTATGCTACCAAGGAAGACCACGATTGGAAAGAGTGTTGGATATACATGGGTTTTTTTATGTAGATTGGGCTGTACATATCGATCACAAAATATCTACAAGTGGGTATGTGTTTAACCTATTTGGAGGAGCAATCAATTGGATGAGCAAAAGACAGGTTGTAGTGTCACTCTCAACTAAAGAAGTTGAATACATGGCAACCACTTATGAAAGAAAGGAAGCAGTATGGTTACAGATATTGTGTTCAGGTATTGGGTTGGTACACCAACCAATGAGATTAGATTGTGACAGTCATAGTGCAATATTCCTGGAAAATAAACCTGCTTATCATTGAAATACAAAGCATATTGATGTTTAGTATCACTTTGTGAGAAACATGGTTGAAGAAAATAAGGTTTTGTTGGAAAAGGTTGACACGTTGAAGAATGTTGCAGATTCATTGACAAAGTTTGTGAGCACAGAGAAGTTCTCTTGGTGTAGAGTAAAAATGGGCATTGTTGCCCTAAATTTTTGACTATGTAATCTTGTGAACCCATGTATGCAAATAAAACAACAAGTGGGAGAATGTTGGGTATGTGTTATACTCTTTGCATGTGTGTGTGTGGGCGCGTCAAATTCGACAACTGCATCTGATGATCCAACTTCCTTCTCCCTTTGTGTCATGTGTGTCAGGAACTTTCCTATGGGGTTCCCATGGGGGGGCAGTATTGCCCGCCCCTAGTTAGGTGAAACGTTCGGCTCTGGGCAATGCCCCAAAGTTTCTTTTTTTTTGGCGATTTTTGCTATTTTAGCGGATTTTGCTATTTTTAGCGGTTTTCTAAATTAATCTCGTATTAATGGATTAGGTTTTTGGTAGCTACGAAATACCTAAAATATTTTATATATTGTATTTTGAATGGTGAAATTAATACAATGAATATTTGAAAGGTGTGACACCAAGGAAGGCTAGTTTTTTTCCATTTAAGGGTTTCCAATGTAAATCTTTGTGTACTATGTGTATGAGCCCTTTACTAATTTCTATTTTTCTTAAGAATTAGTATGAATTGGTTTACTTCATAGGTTTAAAAATTACAATCCTTTCCTGAATACATACGTGCAATACAATCATAAACGTCTTCATGCCAATTGATACCTGTGTGGGAACACTACTTCTCAACTGATCGATTAGTTACTATGTACTTCTACTATCTAAATTCTCTGAATCTATCTTTGTAAACAATTCATATTACTTGAAAGATGATTCTATGATTTGCAATGTCTACTGCATGGAATCCCCTTATTCGATATACATATTTACTAAGAGTCTCCAAGTCGGATGGATCAGAAAATACCCACTCTGACGTGGAGTAGTCTTCCTCTTCGTCTATAGAATCATCATCTTTTTGAACTTTGAATTCTTCCTTTATTATAGTGGATTGATCTCCTACTACAATCCTTGAAAGTACAATCTCTTGTTCCTTTTCTTTATTCACAGTTTCTTCTTTTATTTCTTATACTACTACAAATCCTGCGATCTCAGGGATCTGGTCTTTATTCACATGTTCTTGTTTTCTTTTCCACACTTTCTTATATATGATATCAATGTTCTCTTTCATATAAGTATCCATCATGCTTTTACAATCACAAGTCGTGTGTTCATAGTTATGGCATTTGTAACAATCAATGTTACGTGGGGCCACATAGGCATTTATTGCTAGAATATTTCCTCCATAAGCCCTCCAATACGCAAATTTATGTCCAAATCTAGTACAATAAACAAATGACCATAAAATAAATTTACATATCTGGGAGTGAATTATCTTCTTTGCGGTCTAGTCCTTCTGAATTCCTTCCTTGATCACGATCTTCTCTTCTGTGGATTCCTTCATTATGGTTGAATCTTCTTTGTTTCCTAAATGTGGTAGGTATCATTGAGTATGTATCTCTATTATACTCATTCTTCTTTGATTCTTGTTGACCAAGATTCCTTCTTTTGAGTACTTCTGCATAAATCTTACTATTTTCTTTATTCTTCTTTTCTAGCAACCTAGAGGGATTCTCTTTAACATTCTCTATGAATGATGTGGGTGTTTCTCTCTCTTCAATATTAATGTTGAGATTGAATAATTTGACTCTTAGAGTGACAAATTCTTCTTCAAGCTTCTTAACCTCTTCTTATTTTTTTATTCTCTTAGACTTCACGATTTCTTTCATTCTCTTTGCTTCTTCAAGTTGGATCTTTAAGGTGATTATCTCTTCTTCAATTTTTCTTTCTTGTTGACGAAATTCTTCATTAAGATTATTTAAATCCTCATTTCTTTCCTTGATATGATATGTCAATATGTTCTCTCTCTTTTATACTTATTCATTTTTTTCTACTATTTTATCTTTCAAACACCTCTTTTAATATTTGAGAGTTTCTTCAATCCTTCTAGCATCTTCTAGATGAATTTTTAGCATCATGATCGTCTTCTTGACTTATTTGGATTTGGTGTTCTGATATTATTATTTTTCCTTTATTTCTTCTTAGAGTGAATTGTTTTTCCTTTTTTCATTTTGTAGACATTCTATTGCACTAAGCAATTCTTCTATGTAATCAAATTCCACCTCTTTGCACTCTTCCACTTCTGAATCTATCTGACATGATGAACATATTTCTTATTTTTATGTACCTGCATCTTCCTTAGAAATATTTGATTCCATGATGGGAGAAGAATAGATATTATGTAGCTTATATCAAAGTTCTTTAGCTGAAGAACACTATCCCACTTTGTCCTTTATTGGATTAGGTAATCCTTCCAAGAAAGAATCCAATGCTATTTTATTGTTCCTTTTCAATTCCTTCTTGGTTGCAATCATTTGTTTCTTTGTAGCATTATATTCTGTAACAACTGAGTGCCAAACATCATACCCATGTGCTTGTAAAAATGTTTTCAGTCATTTGCTCCACATATCATACTTCAGACCACTCTGACCATTGAACACTAGTAATCCATTCATATTCCACTCCATGATCTACCTTCTAGTGTTTAAACTATTTCCTGAAGGAATATTCTCTCATGCCAATTTTTGGAATACTGAGAGGGGGGGTGAATCAGTATGAGCACTTTTACCACTTTTAACCACAATATATATTCTTTCACTTTACCAACAATGTTCAACAGTACAATCTATAGACGAATATCAATTAACTCGGCAATCTGACGCTTAGCTCGTGAAGGCGCATACGCTCTGTTCTAGGGTTTGCCTCTTTCACACCCATGCCTGCCCAGGGCAGAGGGGAGTCGCTGCCCCCTCCCTCCCTGACCTCTTCCTTCCAAAGGCTTATTGCAACATGCAACAAGAAGCTAACCCCTACGTAACCCCCGAGCTTCGTGAAAAAACTGGACGCGATTCCTAAGATCTCTCTTCCCCTGGACCAGCTTATGAAGGTCATGTTGTCTCTTGCAGATCGCGGCCTAGTCAGTCAATTCATGGGCCTATGGCCCTCAGCCAGAACAATAGATAACTAGATTCAAAATAATTGGAGGCCTCTAATAACAAATAGCGTAACTTGCTACGCGGTTGGGAGGGGTTTCTTCATCTTTGAATTCATTTCTCAGGAGGATAGAGATCTAATATTCAAGAACGGGCCATATTTCATGGGCACACAAGGTCTCTATCTGAATCGATGGACCCCTAGCTTCGATCCAGCCTCGGAAGTACCAAAAGACACCCTAGTTTGGGTAAGACTCCCAAACCTTCCAATCCACTGTTGGAACTCTTCTTCGCTCCAAGCTATTGGAAATGGCTTGGGACACTACATAGATAAAGCAGACCCAAAAGACCAGTATTCCTGCACAAGGATCTGTGTGGAGGTGGATCTTGAGGTAGGCCTTCCAGAAGCGGTGAAACTAATGGTAGGGGACTAGCAACACTTCCAAAATATTGATTACGAGCAACTCCCCTTCAAATGCAGAGGTTGCCATGAATACGGACACTTCAAGCGGAACTACCCAAAAAACCCAAGTACAGAGAAAGAAGGAGAAGACAATTGGCAGTAGACCAGGAAAGGAAATCCGAAATCAAAAGGAACAAGAAGTGACAAACCAGCCCCAGCAAAAGAAAAGAACCCAGAAGGCAAAGAAACGACCAACAGCTTCAATGTTCTGGATCAGGAACCTAGTGGAGAGCTAAGGAAGCCAACCCAGGAAGCTTAAGGAGAAGCTGAAGGAGGTGCCCAATCCCCTGGGAATAGGAAAACACCAGAACCAATAGAGGACAAGATGCCAAACAAACCCCCCCCAAGGACCGGAGTGACCCAAGGTGAAGAGGAAGGGGAAATCTCTTCCGGCAGCGAATCGAAAGGCGCAAGCGAAACCCGGGCCTCTCCAAAGAAACTAGGGCGAGGCCGGAAAACCAAAAAAATTGAAAGAGACAAAGAAACCTACAAGGATGTTCTAAAAGGTGCCCAACCAACTATCAAGCAACTAATCAGTGGAAGGCAAACAAGGAATCTCTTCAAAGCCTCCCAAGGAGGCCATTCCCCCCCAAGGTAATCAATGAAGCTAACCTCCTGGAACTGTAGGGGCCTCGGTAGAAAAAAGAAAGAAGAATCTCTCAAATATATTATAAAAACCTCAGAACTAAACATCCTACTACTCCAGGAGACCAAGATGAGTCAACAGGACTCTCTCAAAGCTTCAAGAAACGCATGGAAAAACAGTCAAGGAATAGCTGAAAATTCCAAGGGAACATGAGGCAGTCTCTGCACACTCTGGAACACCACCAAAATAGAATTTCTTGACTCAGACACTTGCATGCATTGGATCCACACATCACTCCTCCATAAAGACTCCGGGATCCAGGTAGATCTCATTAATATTTATGTTCCGCAGCACATAGAAGAAAAAAGGATCTGCTGGGAAACCCTCCAAGACTTCCTTCAAAAAAACGAGCTAGATAACATCATCTTAGGCGAGGATTTAAATGTAACCCTAAGCCAAGAGGAAAAGAGAGGTGACACTATAGTCAGAGACCCAACCAGAGAATGGGTGGAGGATATTATTACAGCCTGGGATATAATAGATATAAAACTGACCAAGGGGCACTATACATAGTCCAATAAGAGGTTAGGTCCGGGGCATATAGCTGCCAGGTTGGACAGATTCCTCGTCCACAGCTCTTACCTAACCCTGGGGTTTAATGCAGTAGTAGAAATCCTACCCCACAGTGCTTCAGAACACAAGCCTATTCGGTTAGAATTTAAATCAGAGCAAGGGAAGGGACCCATCCCTTTCAAGTTCAATCCGTCCTGGATTCAAGACAAAGATTTTCTTAAAATAGTGTCCAGCACGTGGACAGGAAAATTCATTGGATCTGCCTCCTATGTATGGGAAGAGAAGCTACGGAGGCTAAAAGTCACCCTGAAATCCTAGGCAAGAAGCTGCCCTGACCCAACCTCTTCACGTAGAGAGGCCCAAAAACTCCTTGAGATCCATCAGCTAGAGCTGGAATGCAAAGAAATCACCCAAGAGGACCTGCAGCAAGAAGTCCTTCTTCAAAGCCAATGGTTCAAGGCATGCAGGGAGGAAGAGAGTTACTGGAGGCAAAAATCAAGAAGCCTCTGGCTGAAGGAATGAGACAAAAATACTAGTTACTTCCATAAGCAAGCAGAGGCTAGGAAACATTATAAGGCAGTCACAAAAATCCAAGTTAAAGGCACAACAATCTCAGATCCAGAAGGTATTAAACAAGCAGCATTCAAAACCTTCTCAGCCCTCTATACAGAACTGCAAAGAACAGACATAGACCCCCAAAGGTACCCCCTCTCCATCATTCCATCGCTCATAAATGAGGAAACTAACCGCAATCTGTTAAAGGAAGTTTCGCAGCAAGAAGTAAAGGAGGCCCTGGATCAAATGAATCTGGACAAAGCCCCTGGATCGGATGGGTTCACTGCAAGATTTTTTCAACATTGTTGGGCGATAATCAAGTCTGACCTCACCAAAATGATAAGGAGATCATAGTCAAGTAGAAAAATAGGAGGGAGCACAAACTCTCCCTTCTTGGCCCTCATCCTAAAGGAGAAGGGAGCATCCAATTTCAACCGCTTCAGGCCAATCTCACTCTGTAACACTAGCTATAAAATCCTCACTAAGATTATAGCAAACAGATTGAAAACAATTCTCCCCCATATCATTCTAGAAAATTAGGGAGGCTTCATTAAAGGGAGACACATTACTGACAACATCCTCCTAGCAGGGATGATTTTAAGGATGGAAATGTATTTTAAAATGTAGAAACCTTGGTGAATATTACTAATCCTTCACATGTCAACTATAAATGTTTGGTGATATTTTTTTAAAAATATTCAAATTTCTAAGTATTTTATATAGGTTTTATTAAATTTTGGCGATTTTTAAGGTAAAATAATGTTATCCTATAGAATTTGGGTGAATCATTTTTAAAATAGCGAATCTCGTTTTTGGAAAAACCATGGAAAATTAGCCCATGAGCAAAATTTAGCCCCTAAAATCATCTATGCCTCCTAGTCCAAGAGGCTCTTCATTCAAGAATCCGGAGAAAGGACAAAGGTATGATCATTAAGCTCGAACTTGCCAATGCTTTTGATAGAGTCAACCACAGTTTTTTATTTGAAGTTATGAATAAATTTGGTTTTCATCAAGCTTTTGTCAACTAGATTAAAGCTTGCATAGGCTCACCTTGGATAGCTCCCATGGTAAATGGAAGAGTAACAAAATTCTTTCAAGCCTCTCGAGGGATAAGGCAAGGGTGCCCCCTCTCACCCCTCCTTTACACAATCCAAGCCTCTATTCTAAGCTATCAGTTGGGGAATTCCCAAGCCCAAAGCACTCTACAGGGTCTAAGAATAGCTCAAGGGGTGAAAGACATTAACCACGCTCAATTCGCGGATGACACCCTGCTATTAGGTGGAGCAAGATCAATCATCGCAAAACAGTTTAAGGAAGAACTTGAGGCATACACTTCAGTCTTAGGAAGTGAAATAAGCAAAGCAAAGTGCAAAATATATGGCTGGAATATTACGCCCAACGAAATGCTTGGGATTGCAAGAGTTCTAGGGATGGAAGGTCACACCAATTGGGAGTCGTTCACTTACCTGGGAATTCCAATTTTTAAGGCCACACCAAGGGCCACCCAGTGGAACCATCTAATCGACAAACTCAAGAAGAAAATCTCCAATTGGGGGGCGAATTGGCTCAACTTAGCAGGGAAAGTCATCCTAATTAAGTCAGTTCTGACCAGCATACCCATCTACCAAAGTTCAATGCTCCTAGCCCCTTGCTCCACAATACAAAAAATCGAA
Organism: Picea engelmannii; assembly: GCA_009831015.1. Taxonomy (NCBI): domain Eukaryota; kingdom Viridiplantae; phylum Streptophyta; class Pinopsida; order Pinales; family Pinaceae; genus Picea; species Picea engelmannii. The sequence goes on from ML780008.1 coordinate 1,137,101, forward strand.
GCTCTGCAAAGACACTTCCTTTGGGAAGGTGGGAAACAGACTAGAAGGAAATTGCATCTGATAAGTTGGGAAAAGTCCTCTAAACCTTTGTTGGAAGGTGGACTCAATTTTAAAAATTCTCGCATACAGAATCTTGCACTGGGGGAAAAGCTGTTATGGAACATAGTCTCTGGAGCACTATCTTGGTGAAAATCGGCTCTCTGGAAAAAGTACTTCAAGGGGTCGAGGGATCGCTACTTAGAAACTCCCTACAGGCTCCCTAAAGGATCCCCTTTTTTAACTCTCTGCAAAAAAGCCTTGCCTCTCTTCATTCCTCACCTCACCTGGGTGCCACAAAATGGGAGGAAGATCAAAATCTAGAATGACTCAATCCTAGGAGACCCCCCTCTTGACTCAAGGCAGGACCTGCGTCATCTTGAGAACTAGATGGGGACCCAAAATTTAAAGATGCTTGCAGATATCTCAGTCTGGGGCAAGGACAGGCATCAGTCGTGGCAAGGGTGGGAAGTGAACAACTTACCCCCAGATTTAGAAGAGGAATGGAGGATCCTCAAACATTGCCTACAGGGGAAAGCCCCGCTGAAAAATAAGGGGAAGGATAAGAGAGGATGGGGGGAAAATGCCAAAGACTACACCACTGCTAATGGCTATAGACTTTTACTCAAGGTCCCCATTGCTCCAGAAAACCCACTCATCTGGAAAGCGATTTGGCATTCTAAGTCCATTCCCAAAATTGATTTTTTTATTTGGACACTTGCCCACAACAATATTCTTACAGGGGAAATTCTCCAAAGGAAAGGTTGGGCTAGCCCCCACTAGTGCCCACTCTGCCAACAAGCCGAAGAAACTACTAATCACCTCCTCCTCAATTGTGCCTTTTCCAAAGAAGTTTGGAGGCTAACACTTGGGCCAGGAGTTGAAGTCAACTTGCCAGAAGACATCAAAAGCCTCCTTCAACATTTGGACAGTCTGTACCCGTTCCAACATCAAACTCAAAATCAAGTCGTAGCGCTTTGGAGAATCCTCCCAAAGTTTATTCTGTGGAACCTGTGGCTGGAAAGAAACAATAGGATCTTCAGGGACAGGGCAAGGAGCGCACCCATAGTGGTAGCCAGCATCCAGGAACTATTCGGAGAGAGCACCCCTTACATATGTCAGTCCAATTACAAAGGGAAGCAAGATGAGTTGGAGGTCCTTTGGTTGGAGCAGTTCAAAATTCAAAGCGCAAAAGAAGTCACAGCCGTCACTCCAAGTACTGAGGATTGGGAAATAAGAAAAGAGAAACAAAAGTTTGTCAAACGGAAGAAAGAAAGGAAGGCCTACATCCTGTCCTTTGATGGGGCCTCCAAAGGAAACCTGGGGCTCGCAGGTGGAGGGGCTATAATTGAGAGCCCCAGTGCAGAAATTATTGTTAGCTACGCCCTGGGTCTAGGTACTGAGACCAAAAACATTGCAGAAGCCATGGCATTATGGCAAGGGCTTCAACAAGACAAAGATCAGGGGATCTAGGAACTGACCATCATTGGAGACTCCAGACTAATAGTCAAGGCCATTAGTTTCCAGACTCAAACTCAAAGTGCAAAACTTGATAATCTCTTGAGCAAAATCCATCCCCTTCTCACTAACTTCAACTCTTATGAGATATTTCATGTTTTAAGGAAGCTGAACATGAATGCTGATGTGGAAGCTAATAAAGGTGTTCTCCTTGCGCCAGGAAGCTTAATCCTCAATGGTATGATGTCCATTGTGGAGATAACGTAACCCAAGGCACCTCATGCACATTTCCAGTAGGTGGAGAGATGAGTACAAGGACAATAGGGGAATCGACCCAGATCGGCCAGACAGAGCCGAGCCATTGGAGGATAGCGACAGGGGGCGGTACCATGTTTAAGTGGATAGCAAATAGGGAGGGGACAGGCGCACCCACTGCCCATACCTCTCGGCCTCTACAATATAGGGAGAAATCATTCGGGTCAAGGGGACCGAGTTTAAAACAAAGACGCAGGCCCAAGTCCAACTCAATCCTATGCAACGACTCCTCTGCCTGCGAGGTTGAAGAGCCTAGGTGTGCGACTCAGGGGATGACCAGAGCGATGGAAGCTATCATAAGAAAGAAACAGAGTCTGGAGGAATGCCTGACGATCATGGACACAACACTAGAGAATATGAAGCAAATGCTGCAACACCAGTTAGACTTTCTGGAGAACCTAGACTCAGAGGCAGGTAGAAGGCTGGATCAACTGGAGCAAGACATTTCCACTACAAAGATTGGTTTCTCTGAAGAGCTCAGCAAGCTTCACCAGGAGCTTAAGAACCCGCAGAAAGAGTTTGAACTAAGAGTCGAGCAGTTGGAAGAGAAAATGGCTCAGCTCAACCGAGAGTGGAGGAATGAACCAGAAAGCTAGCTTTGTCGTTACCTCTGAAGTAAATTCCACCCCTACTGCATCTTGGCATTTTGTATAGAGCCAAGGCTTTAAATAAAATCGCATTATCTGGTTAGTGTTAGCTTCTTCGGAATACGGTATATACATGTGTATCCAGGAGCAGTGTTAAGCTCCTCTCAGGCAGAGGCTCAGTGAAGCCCTGCCATTTTGTAATCGCATTCGTGGCTGGCCCACTCTTAATACAAATCCTCTAATCGTTTTGGTAAAAAAAAACAATGTTCAGCAGTTTATCATCAATGTATCATCTATGATTGCATTCAATATATATATCATAAGCATGTAATCATAATCAAGAACACAGTACACCAATATTTACAGGGAAACCCAAATGGGAGAAAACCACATAATGTTTTCTTATATATATCAAGAATTCATTCATAGGAAGCACCAATTTCCCAATTATGCAGTTCTAACTAGAAGGAGGCTACAACCCCCTATTTACAGGCTCCAACCTGAAGGAAGATACAACTCCCTGAATTCTATGGCTCCAACCGGAAGGAGGCTACAACCTCTTGCATTCTTGGACTCCAACTAGAAGGTGTATACAACCACCTAGTTCTCAGGATCCAACCTGAAGGAAGCTCCAACTCCTTGATTCTATGGATCCAACTAGAAGGAGGCTACAACACCCTTTCCTTAACCCATCTTTCCACCCTCAAATATAAGTGTAATCCAACTTTCACAACCACAATCACTACCATTGTCACTTCCACTATCATTGTCACTGCCACTGTCACATCAACCTGTGCCATGTCACTGTATCCAACCTATCAATGTATCCAAACTATCATTGATCAACCTATCCAACCTGTCACTGTCACCGATACTAAACCAGATCCTCTCGCATGGATCATACACCAAGGACACTTCTCAACTAGATGTCCAACATCACCAACACATTGCATCTACCAATCATGTACCAAACTATCAACCTATATCATCAATTGTGTACCACAACAAGTGCATCAACCATGCACCAACACCTGTACCAAATAGTGCATCAACCATGCACCACAACCTATAACAAACCGTACATCAACCATGCACCTCAACTGTACCAAATCATACATCAACCATGCACCTCAACTGTACCAAACCATACATAAACCATGCACATCAACTGTGCCAAACTGTATCAACCATGCACCATACAAAGTGCATCAACCATGCACCAAACCTATATCATCAACACATGTACCATACCATGTACCTTACTATGTGCTAACCATGCACATCAACTATGTACATCAACCACATGTACATCAATACAAGTACTATACCATATACCATATACCATATCACTCTCAATCATGCTATGTACCATAAGATAAGCCTCAAGTATATACCAATATCATAGATATGTGCCTCTAAGAATGAACTATCACAACCATATATCAAGTACCAAGTGTATGTCTCAATCATGTAATTACAATATCACCTCAACCATGTAACATCAAGGGCTTCCAAGACATTCCTTAAGCATGTGCCATACCATCCAATATACAAGCCTCAAACAAATACATAAAATACACACCTTTACTCATGAAGACCTAAAGCATACCATCTCATACCCTGTCATAACCCTGTTGTACCATCGAACTTTGTTGCAAATCAACCAACCATTCGTCTTCAAAAACAATTCTCATATTCATGACCTTTCCTCCTGCAACCTATAGGTGTACACAACATTTCCTTCTGCATCTCGCATATGTATGTGTTGAAGGAAAATCTCCCTGTGGACAGGTAGATCTCCTCAAAGAGCTAGACTTTTAACTCTAAGATAGAAAGTGCTTATCATGGACACTGACTTCCTTTTATATCTATATAAACTAATGTATGAGGAGGAAGGAAAAGAGAAGTACCTTTTACCGGCGTTTGTCCCTACACACTCCGAGTTGAGCTCTGATCTTTCACTCCTCGATAATCCCTGTAGACAAACAATGGTACAACCACTTCCTACACTACTGATATTAGCTTGAAATAGACCTATCTATTAGAGACAAGTTCATGTAAGATTAAACACAAACTAGAAAGAAACATACCAAGTGTGTCATATTGATGCGAACAATGACGGAAGTAACTTACAACCGTAGATGCGAATGCAAGAGCTTCGTCAAGTCCCCTTTGTCTAACCCTTGCTCAAAAGATCCACGATCCGGATGACAACAACTTCACTAATTACTCTCTTCCAGTTCACTGTGTGTTTCCTATGAGATCATAGGTTTCATCCTTCTAATTCTTCCCCCTTTCCATCATGATAGAGCCTGCTTATATATGTTTAGAGAGGCCTAACCTCTTGAGGTATCTTTAGGGTAAGTTGAGGATTTCCCTCCTTGAGTCAGGGATCTTCCCTAAGATCATGGCTGAACCAAGAATTTGAATTCAACTGCCTTCCAAGATTGAAAATATCTTCCCCTTATTCTCCTCAACAAACCAACTGTTGCCCAGAATAGGCAACGCTCCCTCAAAAGGGCCATCAGAGCACTATAGCACTCCCTAGTAGGCTTTAGGGGGGAGCCAACACTCTTAAAATCAATAACGCTCCTCTTGAAGGGTTGTTCAGTGTTATAACACTTAGGGGAGTGCCAACGCTCCTAAGAGAGATATAGGGGAGCAGTGTCTTCTAAAAACCTATATTCAATGATTCTTTCAGGTGGAAAGAGGCACTTAACTTCAGTTAACCATCGCTCTTCCTTCAAATCAAGTGTTTGAGGCATTTTAAGTGTCTTCTTAATGTCATCATAAGTATGACATAGGCATCATGGCAGTATGCTTTGCTTGACACTTGCGACACTTGTGAGCAACATGCGACACTTGTGACACTTATCAAAGCGAGTAATGTTGATGTGTAATAGTATGTGAATTTTCCTTATGCAACCCACGTATAACCTCAAAAAACCAGGGTTACCAATTTTATGCAACTCTGAAACTTTCACTACTTCGGGCCTTGGCAACTTCAGAAAAATGTCGTCACAAATTAGCCAAAAGATCACAATACGGGACCATAACATTAACAGGATATATTTTCAATTGTAAGTGTGTGTATCCTTATGAGAGACTCCTTGAGGTATATTTATACTAATGCTAGGTATCCTCTTTCCTTATTTTAGGGGCTTCTTATTACATTCACTTTACCCTTTCACCAAGACTTGTAACCAACTAGGGGCTTCTTGACCACTCTTTGGGGCTTCCAACTTTACAAGGACATGTCTCCCTAACCGTGAGGAACCACATGGAATTCCACATATCATTGGAAATAGAACGATGTGTACTATTCATATATGATAGTATTACTCACAATTTCACTATTCTTCATGTCCATATTCCTTAATCAATTGTGGGTCCCATAATGACACCTCCCAAGATACATGTATACTACATCAAATCTACACAACTAACTCACCATCAATATCGATCATACAAATGTCAATAAACCATCCAACATATCTATACCCCTCCAAGGGTTGAAATCAATCTCTAAGATCATTCTCCAAGGGTTGACATCAATGACAACCAACTGTCTAACAAAAGGTTACGATCAAATGTTTTCACAAATAAATTCAATTGATGTTTTTTTTTCTATAATTTATTTTTTTCCCTGTGATGTATAATTTATTTTATTTCCAAGAAAAATATATTTTACATTCATGATAGTACTAAATGGGTGAATCTACCATCAAGAATTCAAAATAATTCTTTCCCCAACATTTTGTTACCAAGCAATCTTAAAAATGTTTCAATATCTCAAAATTAAAAATTATAGACAATGTATTTGAACTAATTCAATGGTGATGTTGATAAGAACAATCATAATGAATTTCCATAACCCATGTTTTCAGAAAATAAGATTCAATGCAACCAAAATATGGAAATGCATTTTGAAGATAAAAATGGAAAAATATCATGTGCCTCATCTCACAATACTTCATCATCAAATCAACATATATGTCTTTAAAGACTTTCATTCAATATGGAAGAGTCAAACAATATAAGTACAATATTTAAGAGATTAAAACCTTTCCATAAAAAAATTCATAAAGAAATAGATAATTTATCAATTGTGCAAATGTGTCATATATACCAAGAATTGTACCCTGGTATGAAAGTCTATAAAGGAGTTGAAGGACTTGTTTGTCATAGATGCAAAAATGAACAAGGATGTGATAAATTTTCTCAATGGAACAAAATGGATCCTCGTGAACAACCCAAGGTTTTATTAGTGTTAACACAAGTTGAGGAAATGTAAATAGCATGAGTGAATCCAATATTACAAGTGGCACATTCACATGGTGGCCAATATAAATATAGTGGTTACACAATCATCTTCCCGCATGATGTTAATTCTATCATTAAAAGGCTTCCCCGTTGGATTTAATATATTGACATTTTATTGTAGGGAGAAAAGTAACTCAATCAAAACACTATGACTGCATTGTTAGTAGATCACATGTAATGAAAGCTTTGCATTACAAAATTGAAATGGACAAATGTTATAAATATATTGAAATAGATATGGACTCGGTCATATATCTTCCACATGAAGCAACATATATATCTGATAGACTACAATATATCAAATCAGACATAGATGAATCAAGAGAAAACGATGTATAAATTAAACAAATTGAACAAGATCCATTGGAATCTCATCCTTCCCCCTTTACAATGAAATTACCAAATGCACGACAAGAATTGGAAGAAATCACAAATTTTGTTCAAAATGATAATTATTTATTTGATCTTCAAAGGGAATGGCCAGAAATTGGATGTTCGATTACATGAATATGCATTACACTAACTTAGGTATCATGATCAAATATTTGGTAAACATATAGGATCTCATTATTTTATTTTGAATATGATAATGAGGCATTGAATCCAAGGTAAAATAGTTGTATTTGTGAAAAAAATATAGAATATGGGGTACCTACAATAGTAGAGGATTTGCGTAAAAAATTGAATGAGTTCCATGACACTAAATTGGTTGAAAGGTTGATACGATATGGTGGAAATATTCGAGGGACAAAGGCATATTGGAATACGTGTCATAGTGATATTACTAACATGATAAACCAACTTGGCTCTCCAAATTTGTTCTTTACACTTGGTACAGTTGACAAAAGTTGGCCAGGCCTACATAAAGTTATGCCCATGTTATGAGGAAAATCTCTCTATGGCTAGGGGTAAACCAAAACAGACGAAAATGACTACATAAATCAACTCGAATATCAGGTATGCTATATAAACAAATATGCTAGCAAGACAAGATAAAAGGCCTACCTCGTCAAGATGTTCAATGAAGTCCACCATTGAGCACTTGACTCAAATAAATACACCTACAAATTGTCCTCAACAACCAAGAAAAGCAAGCATATGGTAATAATATATAATTTTATCACATTTAATATCATAATCCATCAACATTCATAATAAATATGCCCATGGAATAACAATCCAAATATTTGCAAGATATTAATTGGACGAGAAAAGAGTATTTTTATTAAAATGTAATCAACATAAGTGAATGAATTACAAACTTCCATGTCGGCATGGTTCGGAATCGAGAAATCGAGTCCTTTCCATCTGGGCCTCCACCACTTCAATCCTCCATCAAAGGAAATAACATATAAGAGAGACAATGAGGTTCTCAATCAAGTAGGGAAGAGCTTGGGGGATGAAAAATGTGTTCAGACTTAAAAGGAGAAAGGGATGCAGACTCAATATGAAGTGAATAATTTCTCGTAAGTAACTTTGCTCTCAAAGTTGACTTATTCTCCTCTTTTTCCATATCTCGGATTTGGGCCATTTATATCCTTTAATTGGAACTGAAGGACTGAGTCAGAACGTTCCAGTATATGGAAGTTCAAGGATCATGGATCTCATGACGTGACATGAAAACCCAACAGCATTGTTTAATTTTGAGAAAAAAACCCGATGTACATGATTTGTAGTGGTGCAACCTGTGTATATGCATGTTGTACAATAGATAGGGCACGTATCTGTGGAAAAATATTTTTTTTAGTTCTTGTATTTGCAAAAAGGGACTTCAAGTGTGCATAGGGAAATGAAACAAGGACTTCTGAGAAAATTTGCATAGGGTGAGGAAAATCTTGCTATAAAAGATGCCCCCTAATGTGTGAAGTCAAAGGAGTATCTACAATGGATGAAATACATTATAATACCCTGAAGTGGAGTAATGGGGACCCAATTGGAAGAACTAGTTTCTCATGAGAATATTATAGCCTGTACTAACTTTGCACACACGACTGCCAATTTCAATTACACTACAGATCCATGTGAAAATATACCAAACAGTTTTCCATGACCATGAATAGGCAATACAAAAGTGGCTACATGCCAGAGGCTATCATAGTCATGAACAAGGCCCAATAAAACCAGTCTCAAAATCAATCTGAAGATATATGTATACAATGCAATACAATCTGATCTCACATCATCACTGAAGTCAAATAGGTATTGGTCCAATGAAAGGGAGCAATAACTTAGGAAAGTTGTGACTATGAACTAATTTCTTCAAGTCTTCTAGACAATCTACCAAAGGTGCAAGTTTGCATCATGTGAATAAAGGATTTGAGGTCGAACACAATGAGACTTTGTTTGATTACCGGTCATTAAGGTATACCATTAACAAATGCAAGAGAACCTACCGATAATGAAATTAGGTATCAAGGCACCGAGTACATTCTTACAAGTGTGAATAAAGATGTCGGGGTCGAACACTTGAAGAATCCATCGATCAGGATACATTGATGTATTCCCAATTGTCAATGGAGAGATAACCTACCACTGATGACTGCAAGCCTCTAGGTACTCATAGGACTCTACGTCTCGTCTCCAGAATAGATGAGCTAAAGTCGATGGAAGGAGACCCACTGAAAGGAGAGCATTAAGGAATCTCTCATCATTCAGCACAAGGTACAAATCAGGAGCTTGATGATTTGGAATAAATCGAATGAAGAACATGTTCACGAACCAATGACCATGTGCATCTTTCGTGTGTGCCAGATGAAAGAGGTACATGAAAAAGACCCTCTGAATAGCATCCAATAAGGAAAACTACTGACAAAGGCAAGGAAACCACCAATAAGGCTAATGGAATCCAAGATACTACACGGATCCAAATGTGTTAATAGATTTATTGTTGTCTAACACAAGGGAAACCACCCATTCAGTGACCAATGATGAAATGTTGATTGTTGGGTTCAAGGTTACCTACCAATGAGGAAAGTAGGACCAGGGTGCACAATAGGACTACATGCTTCATGTAACTCTGAGACACATTGAGGGTATGTCCGACATGCAGAGTCAAGAGTTTTGAAGAATGACCGAAACAGGTTGATAGGCATCCTTTGAACAGGAGGATGAGATATACGGAAGACTCTGGAAGCATAGACTCAATGATAAAACTTTGAGATGCAGGAGGCATCAATCAAACTCTCCATAGGGACTGGAAGAGTAACCAATCGGGGGAGTAAAATCTCCGTAATGAGCTCATCCTCCTAAGGTCATGCTAAACCCAAAATTGATGACATGTGGACTCAAAAATTTTGTGCTATGTTCAAAGGAGACACGAATGCTGCCAATATAAGATAATATTATTTTCCCTCCATTTTTTTTTGTTTTTTCATAGTCAAATGAATGCTATGGTACAGAGTAGGAAACAAGTATCGCAAGTAAGAAAACTAGTTCCAATAGTGGAACATATGTATGCTCAATGAAAGGAGGTGCGTGCAAGACATGGAAACTCAGGGGAATGTTTCCTCTTGGGTATAGGGTGTCAAGATGAAAAGGATATAAACAAGGATCTACTTGGTTGAGGATGAAAACTACTGAGGTGAAAGGATTATAACGCAAAAGAGAGAACCGGCAATAGGCTCAATACTGTAAGCAAGAGAATGAAATGCAATTACAACTTAACTCCAAAAAATGTCCTTTTTCGTAATCTTAGTCTACTTGGTTTGAAAAAGGGATAAACTTGAACCAAATAGTTGTCCTTTCAAATCCAATTTATGAGTGTGAAAGAGATAAGTTCACTCATCAATATTTTCTCTTTTTGAAATGAGTAAAAAAAGAGATTAAATCAGACTTGTTTGGGAGTCCTCTAGGCAACATGTCATGGGGCAGGGCAAGGCTCTTGTGAAGGATTTCTATGAAAGGTCAGCAAATAACGAATAGATGAAACAAGCTAGGGAAAACCCAAAGATTTCAAAGTCAAGGAGGATAAAGTGCTAGCGGAGGTTACCTTCTCAATGATATATCGAAGAACGCCTCTTATCTAAAAAGGAACAGGAGAAGGAATTTGATACCCCATAAGACCATCCCAGTCAAAGGGAACTTCTTCAAGACTTGGAGGGAGGGTACTCAGGGAGAGTAAAACTCTCTCTTGTTCATAAGGTACCTGGCTAGAAATGTTAATGACATGGTCAAAAAATGTCTCACTCCTCAAAATAGGAGTAGGTTTGGGTGATGATTGCATCAACATGAAGACCATGTCTATTAAAGGAGAAACAGAGTGTTGGGAGACCAAATACGACTCTGAAATTGAAGGGTTATCGGATAAGGATTTCACTTCTTCTAATATGACAGTAGTAGGACATAAGCAATTTAAATCACCGCCTTTGCAAATACTACAAAGGAACCGGGGCTTATGCCCTAGACGTTGAGGTTTATCAATTGTATGAATGCCCTCAATGTTACTCACAATGGCTAGTGAAATTCTCTCAGCGTGACTGATAGAGTCTGGTGGTTCATCCCCCACATGATGTACAAAGATTGGCGATGATTCTCCAACACGACTGACCAGAGTTGGAGATATGATGTCATTATGACTCTTAGCGACTAGAGTGGTTCCCCCAGTGTGACTTGCATTGGCTAGTTTTTGGTTTTAAACATGGCTTGCAGAGGTTGTTGAACAATATCCAACATGACTAGAAGAGATTGGTGATGGAACTATAGTATGAATTGCAGGGACTAGATTGGTGGTGGCGGTTAGTTATGGCATTTGAGACTAAGGTCTCAAGAAAGACTAGTTTTGAGAAATTGTAGGCCAAGAAGGATTCTGGCTTACACAATGTCCCTGCCTGGAAAGGTAGTATCCTCTTCCTAATTGATATATATAGGTTTGTACATGCATCATCATCGAAGTAGACGTCTGCTAAGAGACAAAGGCATGACATGGGTTATTCAGGTGAGGATATATATTTCCCCCATATGAAGGGGGTAGGCCATACCATAAAACTGATTCCCTCTGTATAAAATACCAGAGGACATATGGAGACCTCCCATGGGAAGAGTGTTCGTAGGAACTAGAACGACAGAAGAAAGACACACTGATGGGGTGTAATAAGTAGAATAACCACCCATTTGAGCACTTGCTCCTGGAAGGATGAAGCTAGGATTGGATCCATAAGAAGGGAGATTCCAACCTCTCACAGTGAGAGTCGATTGAGGGATAAGACTCATATCAAATGAATACGCATACAACGGATCCATCATTCCCTTGAATCCAAAACTAGGATTGATATAGGAAGGCGAGGGAGAGGATCGAAAGGGTGAAGGCATGTTTGTCATATCAAGAGGAAAATGACTAGAGACTCAAGGCATTGAATGATTATTATAATTATGCATACCATTATGAAACATGGATATATTTGTCCCCACGAAATGAGGGAATTTCATGGGGGAGGTAGTGTTAAATGAGGGAGCCAAAGGGACTCCACTATCCATGATAACAAAAACTCAAGGCGCAATATAAAATCCTAAGTTCAACTAATAATCAAAGTGCACACAAAAAATAAATAAAAGGTCAATATGCACACAAACAGGATAAAGTGGCTAAAAGCGGCCTCCCTCCCTAAAGTAGGTATGCCTCACCCAAGAGGGGCATGAGACTCCCTGCTAAAGATCGAAGTTATCATAATAAGTTATAAGGACCCTTATGGGCTTAACAATCGGTCAGTCAGATCCCTCAGAGAGGTATTCCTCCATAAAGGATGTGTGTTGTCTAACCCTTGTCTGACCCAAGGTACCTGCAGAATAACCCCTGCAAGTAACCTATGTGGTACCTATGTTAAGAAACTAAGCAACCATGATATAACCGATGCGCAGGAGAATAGTCCTAAGTCATGTCCACCATATGGGTAGGGTAACAAAGATCGAAACCTTGAAAGCACCACCTCTCATAGAGGTAAAGGTACTATCAAGATCCCCATATATGAATAGATCCCCCATAATATATCTAACGCTAAGAAGGTATTGATGGGATATCCCTTCAACCAACGTCACACAACCTCATGTTTAACTCTGGTGTAAGCGGTGCCTCCTAACATTACCAATTATATAATAGATTTCTCCACTCCCTTAGTCAGACACATATGTTGATTTAATGGCCTTGGAGAAATTTGCTTACAAAATCCTAAGGCTCTGAATCCTAAGCTAGTTTGTGCACCCTAGAAAAATAAAATCGTTTCTAATCAATTTTAAATTATCAGCGTTACTTTTAGTGTCCTTGCTTACTCAAAAAGGTTCAGTCGTGAAACTAATGATGTTATGACTCAACAAGTAAAATAAATGAATATGACTACAATGCAAAGTCCTAATTTCAATTCTCAATAAATGATATGCTTTTCAAAATGCAATTCTCAATTTAGTTCTGCAATTCCAAATAAGATGCAATATTTCTTTACATGTACTAAGATCAATGATATGGACTCAAAAGATTAAATTCAAACAATGTAAAATGCCTAATACTTTTGTATTTTCAACATAAAAGAATGAAAATGCAAGGACTGAATAACAACTTGATATAAAAAACTCTATTGTATGTAAACATAGACAAACCAAGTTGGAAATCAAGAAGCAAACACCTAGCCCAAGATGCAAGGAAAATCAAATGAAGAGGATGATGAGAAAGGAACCGCCCAAAAATTCAACCAAAGAAAGGTTTCATATCCTTCCAAAGACACTTAACAGTCATAATAGAGACCCAAGAAGACTCAACAACCATCAAAACCTACCCAACAACTAAGCAACAAATTGTGATGCATACGACTGTTCAGGAGAAAATCACGTATATATGCCTCTTGCAGAAGGACAACATGCATATGTACGTGACTGTTAGGTAAAAACCTATGTATATGTGTTAAAACACAGCCAGGCTAAGGAGAAGGCTAAGAAACTCAGACTCATAATGAATAGATGTTGTCAAGCAGTTAGACGACAAGAAAATCAATATAAACGAGAGAAATCCAAGGAGAAAAACACTCCAAAACCTGAAAAGAAGATTCTATCCCCAGTATGGTCACCAATTATGTTACAAGGAAAACCTCTCTATGGATAGGGGTAAACCACAACAGAAGAAAATGACTACATAAATCAGTTCTAATCTCAAGTATGATATATAAACAAATATGCTAGAAAGACAAGATAAAAGGCCTACCTCGTTGAGACATTCGATGAAGTCCATCGTTGAGCACTTGACTCAAATCAATACACCTGCAACTTGTCCCCAACAACCAATAAACACAAGAATATGGTGATAATATATAATGTTAACACATTCAATAGCATAATCCATCAACATTCATAACAAATACTCCCATGGAATAAAAATTCAAATAATTTCAAGATGTTCATTGGACGAGAAAAGAGTATTTCTATTAAAATGTAATCAACAGAAGTGAATGAATTAAAAACTTCCATGTCGGCACGGTTCGTAACCGAGAAACTAAGTCCCTTCCAATTGGGCCTCCACCACTTCAATCCTCCATCAAAGACAAGCTCAAATAAGAGAGACAATGAGTTTCTCAATCAAGTAGGGAAGAGATTGGGTGTTGAGCAATGTGTTTAGACTTAAAAGGACAAAGGGATGCAGACACAATATGAAGTGAATAATTTCTCCAGAGTAACTTTGCTCTCAAAGTTGAATTCTTCTCCTATTTTTCCATAGCTCAGATTTGGCCCATTTATAGCCTTCAAGTGGAAGTAAAGAGTCGAGTCAGAATGTTTCCAGTATATGGACGGCCAAGGATCATGGATCCTGTGACGTGACATGGAAACTCGACACCATTTTTTAATTTTGAGCACAAAACTCGATGTACGCAGGTTGTAGTGGTGCATCCTTTGTATACGCATGATGTACAATAGGTAGGGCACGTATATTTGGAAAAATAATGTTTTTAGCTCTGGGATTTGTAGAAAGGGGCTTCAAGTCTACATAGGGAAATGGAACAAGTACTTCTTAGCAAATCTGCATAGGGTGAGGCAAATCTTGCTATAACAACCCGATAATCAACTTGCTAATCTACGAAATCAACAATGATGGAGAATTGATAATGTTATCAAATATTCACATAATGTTGCAATATATATTCATCAACGCTTCAACATTTTTCGGGATGAAATTATTATAAAATATCTCGAAGCTAAGGATTATTGATACATATATTTACATTAAAACCTCTAATTTTAATTTATGAAATGAATATGATATTTATGCATTACTATTACAGTTAAATATTTCATATAATTTTCATATGTATGAATGGAAATGCGGAGGATCGACACATATCCATGGATTTGTGTGGTTATAAGGTGATCCAAACATGGATAATTTGGATTGGAAAAATGAAGAGTAAATGTTGCAAAAAAATATTTTGACAAATATTTTACATCATGGAATCCTCATAATATTCACCATCGAAATATATCTATTCATTGATACTTTAATGAAGACCCATTCTTATTGGACACTTCGACACTATTCAATATTGATCCTCTTCATGATTATTAATAATTAGCAAATTGAGTACAATGACACAAAAAATGTGTTGTCAACTCATGCTTACATAAAAAGGGTTATTCTTACAAATGTCACTACAATGTACCTTGGGAACGTCGAGATGAATCAAAAATTTTTATAAATGAAAAAGGACAAAAAAAATATGAAGTTTCACGTAATGATGACATGTTAAATGTTCATAATATAGGCCTTCTTTCAATGTGGCATGCAAAGGTTGATTTCCAACTGGTACTTTCACGTTATGCAGTGTTGAAGTACATTTCAAAATATGCCTCTAAAGATGAAAGAAGATAAAAAAGCTATCAAGATATGCTAACAATAATTTCAAGTACTGTTGACTTTGAAAATCCTTTATATGTCCATACAAAAAATTCCTCTTTGAAATAATTGTAGATAGAGAGATAGGAGCATAAGAAACATGTGATATGTTATTAAAACTCCCTCTTGCAATATGTAGTCGAACCATTTTTTTTCCCTCAATGTTGGCAGGAAAGTATTCAAAAGCGTTTCATTTAATAATGAACATGAACAATTTTCTGGAAACTTTGGTTTCATATAAATATATCAAGGAATACCTACATTCCTTGATCATTTGTCTCTTATAGACATTGCACGATCATGGACATTTAACCCACAATGAAAGAAAGAACAATGGAAGCCTAGAAAAAATGTTACAATAATTCGATTCTAACCTCGATTTGTAACAATTCCTAATGAAAATTTAGATAACTATGAATCATTTTGTCAAAGTGAATTACTGTTATATAAACCATTCATAAACATTCCTATTGATATAGGTATTGATAAAGAATTTATTATTCAGAATTGGAAAAATTTGAGATATCAACCTTGGCTTGTTCAACAAACAAAATCATAAACATAAAGTATTGAAGAATATGATGAAAAAAATGAAGAATAAATCATTCCTCCTGATGATATGGATGAATGGAAAATACTACTGCACATTATTCCTTCTAATTCTATTCAAGTGGCTGACACTGATACTCTCGGTTAGACAATCTTTGACTTGAATCATTTATAGGATCATACTATGGGTTCAGATAACACAACATAAGAAACAAATGATTTCATCTGGAATGTGCAATCGATTGGAGAAATAAAAAATAAGTCTCTTTCCACATCAACATCTTCATTTTCATTGTCCAAAAAACAACAACTTTGTTTTCAAATTATCATTGAACATTTCAATGATGCAAATACTGAAGATCCACTAAAGATGATTGTTTAAGGAACCGAAATAACATGAAAGTCATAACTTATACATTGTATTTCAAAATAATTTAACTCTCGCTCGATTAATGGAAAAAAACCCTTTTCTTTTATTAACACCTACTGGAATCGTTTCTTTCAATATTCGAGCTAAAGAAATACACTCACCATTAGAATTCATATTAAAGACTTTAAACCTTTACAGGGTCAAACACTTGCAGTATCTCAATAGAAAATGAAACATATTAAATACATTTAGATCGATGAAATGAGCTTCATTGGACCAAGGTTGTTCATGCAGATTGATTCACGATTGTGTGAATCATTTCCAGAAAAGAAATATATTCCATTCAATGGAAAATTGTTAATTCTTATTGGATACCTTGGTCAATTACCACCTGTCAAAGATAAGACATTATATGTAGGTAACACAACTACTAAGATTCTATGGAAGGATTTCAAAACGATTGTCACTTTAGATAGATTTTTTTGTCAACGTGTCATGCTGACATCCAATTTGTGGGTAGAAGCATGGTTAGTAAATGGAACACTTGGAACTATTTAAAAAAATATTCTACTATCCTGGATCAAGACCACCTCAACTACCAATTTATAGAACTGTTTCTTTTGACAATTACATTGGTATACCATGGGACATGACAGATGAAAGTATTGTACTGATACCACTAGTTGTTAGAGGAAAACAGAAACAAATTCCATTATGTATGGCTCAGGCTCTAACTATACAAAAATCTCAAGGATTGACAATATATAAAGTGATAATTGATATTGGTACTACCGGAAGACAAGGTTTAACATTTACAACAATTTCATGAGTTAAAACAATAGATGGTTTAAGGATATCACCACCATTCTAATTTATTATTTTAGTGTTTCAATTAAATTATTTGTATTAAATGTTTGACATATAAAAACACCTTAAAATAATAACAACCTTTTTTTTGTTTTATTAAATGACAGATATTGAATCAAACATTAAAGTTGCGGAAAAGAAAATAGAAACATGGAATAGGATGTCACGAAGCAATAACAAATTGCATAATTTGGCTGTCAAATTTCTAATATGAATATGCATCATAACATAATCATAACTTCAAGCATGTACAACTTGAAATCTCATCATTCCACCATGAACTCATGTGTAGAGATCAAATGTAGGAAAACACCAAAAATTAATTCTTAAAACTTTTGTTTTTGTAAATATCCATTACTTTGTACAAATGTTATTTATGTATTTTTTGTTTTAATGTTTTCTTTAATAAATATAATATTTTATGCAATGTCCATATTATTTTCTATATAATTTTTATACATATAAACGGAAGCTATAACCTCTTTATATCATTTAAGAAAAAATTATTAATATTTTCATATACACGCAGCATAAAATGAAATAAAAACAATTATAATTCTATAAATTCTATACTCAAAAAACTATTTTAATGTAGAAATGTTACGTCATATTCCAATATGCATACAATGCGACATAAAATTAATGAAAATCACAATCTCGCATAAAGTTACAAAAGAAAAAAACATTTTCAAATGTCACAATATGACATCACATTTCATAACACCAGATTAATGAACAATGTGATGTCTAATGAAATTTCATAAATAACTTGATATAAAAAATAAATAACACAACAATTTTTCATTAACCATTATAGATGTCACAATATGACAAATAAATAGCATTGCAATGTAACACACTATTTCAATATCTTCGCATTGCCACACAATCATTAGTAGAGAAATGTTTTAATCATGAACATTTTGTTTCGACATAACCATCGATGTATTATTATGAATTTCACAATGTGTCAAATTCAAATACTCTTCAACATCGTCATATGAATGTCACAATTTGACCAAATAATAATCATAATAATAAATTTAAAATTAATATATTAATTATTTATAAATATATATTTTTATGTTGAAACATTGAATATGTCTGAACAAAAACATTTATGAATGTCGTTAACTCCCAACACATATCATTCATATGAAAATACGACAACATATTCTATCAACAATATAATGTGAAAGTTGCAATGTGATATAGCCATTCAGACATCGACATGGATGTTGTTGTATGAATTAACTTTATATGAAAGATGCAAAATCATATCTTTGTGTTCAAAGACTGAATATGTTTAATCAACATTCAAATTTCACATGATATTTGATAACCACCACAACATCACATAACTATTAACATTGTAATATAAATGTTGCAATGTGACAAAAAAAAAAAATTCAATGTATCAATTTCACATCAAATTTCATTAATTACACAATCCAACCAAAAATGATTGAATATCGCAATATTACTTCAATTTTTTTTTTTTTTTTAAATATGACAATGTCATATCACATTTCGTTAACGTGACTTAATAATAAAAAATTAATAATCATAATCTGATATGAAAACCCATGAACACTTTAATTAGGCATAGCCATCAATGCATTAATATAACTGTAAGAATTTCCTAAACTCGTTTACCCATACACATCGCTATATCAATGTCAGAATGTGATAAAACCCTTTTCAATGTCACAATACGACATCACATACAATAAACCCCAAACCATCTCTATGTTCATTATTATTATTTAAAAATAAAATATTAATAATAATATAAATATAACTATAATAATCCAGACGGGGATAGGGTATGTATACCTCTATTCATTGGGGGAAAGAGGTCTCATACACCAATTTGGTGTGCTTGGTCGTGACCTTAAAATTAGATTATTAATTATTATAATTATTAAATAATATTATTAAATGAAAATAAAATAACTAATAATATATATTATTATAACTAATAGAAATATTTATTATTTACTATTATTACTCTTAAATATGAATAATAATAGTAAATAGTAAATTATATATATATATATATATATATATATATATTATAACCAATACAAATATTTATTATTTACTATATTTATTATTTTTTATTATATTAATTATAATAATTAATATTATTTATATGAACATATCTTTATGTCGCTCATCCATAACTAGCAACAACCATATTAGACCACATTAATAATATTAATGTCTCTGCTCATCGATAACTAGCAACAACCACATTAGACCACATTAATGTGTCTATTGTTACTAATCTTTGCTCATCCATAACTAGCAACAACCACATTAAACCACATTAATGTGTCTATTGTTACTAATCTCTACTCATCCATAACTAGCAACAACCACATTAGACAACATTAATGTGGTCTATTGTTACTAATGTTATTATTTTACAAACTTACTCAAATCATCTAAACCGGTATTTATGAATCCATGTGCATCTTCATATATGTCTTGGTTAAAAGAGTACTTATCTTAATATCTTAAGAGTCAGGAAAACCATGTATAAAATTAATCTTGTTGAGCCATATTTGAACTTTTACATCACTACAAAAATCATATTGCGAGATGTTTATTTGAAGGTTGTAAAAAAAATTCAAATACAATTTGAATAATAATTAAAAATATATCAACAAATACTAAATTCCTCACTACGATAAACTTGAAAAAAAAAGTACTAAATTCCTCACTACGATAAACTTGAAAAAAACAAATACTAAATTCCTCAATACGATAAACTTGAAAAAAATATCTAAATCTTTTTCAAGGAAATCAATTTCAAATCAACTTCTTTCTTCGCTTCACCGCCTCCTCTCTATTTTGAATATGAATTAATATTTATTGTTTTTTAAACAACTATTGTTGGCCTCTCATTCATTTTTTAAGGTCGTAGTTGGTAGATATATTGAGACACATCTTCCAATGATCTACTTGACACGTCAACGTCTAGTACACGTGTCAACGCAAATTGAATAGAAACAAAAGTGTTTACATGTGCACCAATCGTAGGAAAGAATTTTGATTCCTTTTGTGAAATCTATCACTAATGTGTCAGTGAACACAGATTCTAACAAAGTTGTTAGTGGCACACATTTCAGCAATATAGGGCAGGGAATCATGAGAAGTCACGAAAGCCTTAATTTTATCTCTTTTTTTTTCGCACAACCCACCGTCGATTCATGGTGCACAAGTTGATATGAGTCATCCACCCAGTGCGCACAACTCACTATCAATTTGTGGTGCACGATTCGATATTAACCGTCCTCCCAGTGAGCACATCCCACCGTAGATTTGTGTTGCATGAATCAATCTAAGCCATCCTCCCAGTGCGCAGGAAGGTTCCAGTCGTGCCCATAAAGTTGGTGATTAGAGAGAAGATACAATCAGAGCTCAAGGGACTCATGCTCACTATCACCGAGTCATGGAGTTGACTATTGGGGTTTGATTGTTGTTGATATGACATATGTACATCTGATTAGATGTTATGATGATTGATTATTATTGTTGGCATGATTCGTTGATTATGTAGGCTGATGATAGCTTGTCGACTAGACTCACATGTGGAGTAGAGGGGTCACGCACGATGACCAAAGACTTTGAGGGAGAGGTGTGGACAACAGCCCTGCCACAACCTACTAGCACTTCCTTCATGGATCGAACTATAGGTTAATGATTACCTAGTTCGAGAATACCCACGATGTCGTGAGGGCAGACTGCGCCAGTCGCTCATGATGATTATAAGGGGCGCGCAATAAGGCATGGGCCTTATTTCTTAGAGGCCCTTAGTCTCCCACAAGATCACCTGGTGGATTATTGACTCCAGGGGTTTTTGGTGTCTACCAATTCAGTCAAGAGGTGAGTGGCACCCTTGGAGCACGTAGTGCGTCCTGAAGGGCACGTCGCACAAGAAAAATGGAAAGAGGCGAGTGGCAACCTTGGAGCATGTAGTGCGTTTTGAAGGGAACGTCGGGCAAGGAAAATGGAAAGAGCCGAGTGGTACCCTTGGAGCACTTAGTGCATCCTGAAGGGCACACCACCTTTTTAACTGGTAAGTGAATAAACCTAGATGATCTTAAAATGAATGATGTGACAAGTAATATTTAAAAACAATTTTTCCCTAATAAAAATGTTTCCCAACCTAGTCAAATTAAAATCTGGGTCTAAGTAACACATATGGTTAAAAATAATAATCATAATTAAACATGTAACAAGAATGGGGTAAGAAATTCAATTAATTTATTAAAATAAAATTATATTGGGGGATTAAAATTTTAAAAGGGAAATGATTGTTTTATCTACATATGCTAATTAAATTTTTAATTAAAAAGAAAAAGGGGTAAAAGGTTGTTTTTCTACACTTGATAAATTAAGTTTTAGCTAAAAAGGGAAAAGAGGGAAACTTAAAAGAAATAGGAAACTAAGGGAAAAAGGGGAAACATAAAGAAAAAGATGAATGTCTAACTTAGTAAGGAATCTTGCCTTGGGAACTTGCTATTTTTGAACTCTAGTAAGAATTTAGTAAGGCGTAAGTCATTTAAGATTTGTAAGGGAATATTGGGACACCAAGGAGCATTTTTAGGAATGGTTTTAGGTGGGTGAGGAAAATAGGAATAATTAAATAATTAATGAAATTAATTTTTCGGTGCAACTAGGGGGATGGGTGACATATGTACGGGGAAGGTTTTTTCTAATTAAATTAATGAAAAAGAAATTAAATGAGAATTTGGGAAATAAATCACTTGAAAAATCTATAAAAAGGATGGAGGAGGAGGAGTATGGATCTCATCTTTATGCGTAACACTACGTTGCTGAAGTTTTGTCTTGATTGAACTTATCTTGTGGGAGTTGGGATACCCAGCTTAGGTAACGAGTGGTAGCTCAACCTTGCGAGGAGATCTAGGTGCTAGTTGTTCTCTAGTATCTAGTGTGTGTGGCCCCTTTGCAGATCAGGGGGCTCAGGGGGAAGAAGAGTACCTCTAGTGTTGGTTGGGAGGTACCGGTGAGGTCACATCGATCAACAAGAAAATGTTGGATGAAGCGTGCATGAGACAGAAACTACTGAGCAATCACATTTGGCTAAGGTACGCTGGTTTAATTGTTACTTGCAATGAAATTAAATTTACTCATGTTATTTCTCTATGCTCGGTTTTAGATTTCATTTCCATGCCCTGTCTTGCACTTTCTTTCCTACGGTATTATAATCCCCTTGCTTGTTGTTTTCTAAATGGATTTCCCTTGGCAAACCCAACTTATGATTTCAATAACTTATCTGTGTGGGTTTTATTGATTAGTATGAAGATATTGTGTTTTATCTTCCGCCCTTATCCCTAGGTCATCAGTCCATACCTAAGTAGTCGGCCAGGAGCCAAATCAAAGGTCATCACTTTGGTGTTTAAAGACCTATAGATTCTAATGCCCTTCTTTTCCGGTGCATGGATGATGAATGGAGGATAATTTTTTCTCAGCAATGTATCCCTTACTTATCTCTACGTTTGATTGATTCAAGGGTGAATGATTTTCTTTGCACCTTCTTGTGATTGAGTATCTTTGTGTATTGTTTATCATTTCTCTCTACGAACAACTTAACACTCTCTACGTTTTTAAGATCACCTCTACGTTTTTGGATGGAATTTTATTCTCTTTGATTTTAATGATAGTTCCCAACTCTTTGATTGGTAAAATCTTAACGTTATTAATATGTGAATGATAGAGTTTGATTTATATATTGACTGCATTTTTAATTGTTGATTGTGATTTGAATCTCTTATACAAAACAACTTTTATGTATTGGGCCACTGCATTTTGAATCCTTATTACATAGTATTTGCTCTATGTTTTACCTATACACTCATGATTTATACAGTTATGCATACATCTCATTTTACTCTATGTGTTTTTTGGATCACATATTGACCTCATTTATTATAGTCTTGGCTCTGTGTTTTACCTATACACTCAAGTTTTATACAGCTATGCATACATCTCATTTTACTCTGTGTTTTTTGGACCTCATATTGACTACGTTTATATCTCCCCTTTTCTTTTAAAACACCCTTGACACAACGAATTTTTAATGTAGAGACAACAATTTCTGGTAATATCTAGACCATGATTTTTTTATTACTTACACGGAGATTTTTGTAACTTTTAGATAGCGAATTTGTAATGTAGAGACAATGATTTATGGTGATATCTAGACCACGATTTTTGTATTACTTACACAGAGATTTTCATAACCTTTAGAAAGTATTTTTACTGTGCAAATGGTGGTGTTCTACAATGTAAATGGGGGTGTATTTACTGTGTAATGGGTAGCGTATTTTCTGTGTAAATGGGTAGAGTATTTACTATGTAATGGTGTGTAAATGGGTAGTGTATTTACTGTGTAATGGTGGGCATATTTACTATGTAATGGTGTGTAAATGGGTAGTGTATTTAGTGTTTTTTCTATGCGGATGGTGGTGTTTCTATAGTGTAATGGTGGTGTAATGGTGGGTGTATTTATTGTGTAATGGTGTGTAAATGGGTAGTGTATTTAGCATTTTTGTTGTGTGGATGGTGGTGTTTCTATAGTGTAATGGTGGCGTTTTAATGGCAGAAAAATTCCCTTGATTTATTGACAGTGTTGTTTAATATGTTGACTGTAAGGATTTGACAACAATTTTATACTAGGTGTGAAAACAATGTTAAATTGTAATCTCCACGAATTTCTTTAATTAGACATCATTGACATATTTGACTCTGTGAATCTTTAATAGATAGACAACAATATATTTATGGATGGTTGTCTGTGTTTTCATTTTATATATACAACAGGCTCATGTGGTTAATAGACAATGATACCACTCTTGGCTAGACAACAATATCTTTTATGTTAGACAATGATAGCATAAATTGTTGGCCAGTGAATTATATTGTTTTCTCAATAAGAACTACTTCACCTAAACCTTCTTCTAGTGGAATTTTTAATCCAACCTTTACTTACACTTAAATACCTTAACTAATTTACCTTTTTAAGTAAATTGAACCTTGAAGAAAATAAAAGTAGATTGTTATAGAATTTATAATTTTCATTAATGCTAAATGATGTAAAAGTTTAAGATTTTTTATTTTTAAACTTAATAGGATTATCTTTGGTTAGAAAAAAGTTATAATGTTGAATTAATAGGATTGTTAGACAAAATGGTTATTGGTGTATTAGTTTAATATCTTGTGCGATATTAATGGCCAAGGGATTAGTAGTTTTTGCTAAACAATTAATAGTTTAACAATAATTGGCTACTATACGCCTTGTGCCTCAAGTCAAAATGTAACAGGTGGTTGGTCACAATCGTTTCACCACTCAGTTTTCCTTGTAGGAATAAAGAATCCTTTGGTCAATTGCGCAAGTTAGTTTTGAGGGGTGTCACCTTGTGTCTTGTCGACTTGTTTCTTGGGTTTGTGGGTATTGTCTTCTTGTCAGTTAATTCAGTCTCCTAGCGCATTGGATTTTTTAGTCTTTGGTCTAGATAGGTTATGTTGCGCCAGGGTTATTGTTACACCTACCGCCTGGTGACGACATGATTCCTGATGAGGGGATCATTGCGCACCCTCATGGATAGAGGTGAATGATAACTTGGCCGGAGTCTGTGCTTATTGATGTGGGCGATCGTTCATTGTAGTTGATGTTGGTGCTGGGTTTGTAACACCTTAATGCGTATGGGTTGTGCTCCATGAGGTTTCTAGTTACTAATCATCGAGGCTGTTGTGTCAGGATTGTGGATGTTGTCCCTTAGTTTGTAGTCATTTTCATGTTTCTGTTGGGTGGGTTGTGACATCCCCATCTAGTACGACTCCTACGATGTACAATCGGTAAAAGAACCCTTAATTTTTTTATTTTTTTTTTTTGTGTAGGAGGGTAATAAAAACATTCTACTCAACAGTGCAACACGATGACAAACGCAACTCATGAAACTCACACAATAACAACATAATGACCTGACATAAAAGCACATCAAGCACCTCGAAGTAATGTACGACATTCAACAAACAAAGAATAAAAATGACTACCCACCTGTCCTACCCTGTAATGGTTAGGACCTCCAGGACACATAAGCAATGCTCAAGCCCAGGTTCCCATCAATTTTGACCATTTAAGGTCTCAAGGCTAGAAAATGTTCTAAGGAACAAGGAGGTGTCTACATCCCGCCTGACACAAGCAGACCAAGCCTACTAAGCTAAGGACAATCATCCTATCAACCCAACGCACCCAAAATTAAATTACACAAGTAAATAGAACCCTTACAGTGAGCAAAACCAATCACATTGAACATTTACAAAACCAAGTAAAAACATTAATTAATAATAAACAACAACACCCTCAACAGGAAGTGCAAGCTAAAACTGACGTTGTTAACAACCCAACCATTAATCAAGGCTAAATGGTCAATATCTATGATTTAAATTGGCGTTAATTACAGATCAATTAACCAGTCTAAATTCCATCAGTCAATGAGTTACCAACCAAACTTAACATGAATTACGACTCAAATTTAGCGATTCTGAGTTACCAATTAGGCGATATCTATAAATCCAACTAACATCAATTACATATCTAAATTAGCAAGTCTAAATTTGCAATCTAGTCTTTCTTTCTTTTTTTAAGTAAAAAAGGGAGGATCTTGTTTATATTACAATTGCATGTTTATAGAGTCTTGTTGTGATGCCATCCGTCCCACCTACAAAAAGGAAACCGAGACAGTTGGCCTTATGATGCCACCTATTTTCAAACAAACAAAAGTTTACCAGGTTGTCATTCTGCCCAGAGGAAACCAGGACGCGCAGTCACAATGGATTCAATCCATCCTCTAACATCATACAGATAGCATTGCTATGATCTATAGTTATGGTTTGAAACAAGATAAAATTGCAAATTATAAACATTCACATGACCTTTTAACCAATCATCTCATCAACGTCACCATTCTTTTGCCATCCTGCTGGAATCACATAGACTTGCGCAAACGTAGGGCACTGTCAGTGTGGGGATGCTCTGGAGTGTGTTGCGTACATCATGTCAAGGCAATGGTCGATTTGAATGGCTATGAATATTTGGTCATCCACCATGCTTCACGTTTTGAAGAGTAGCTCGAGATAGCCCAGGTTGATGTGTGGAGGTTGGTCCTCCTATTCCTTCTGAATAGTGGAGAGGAGAGTTGTCCCTTGAGCATGAGTCCCCTCCATTTCTGCATTTTCTCTGCTGAGTTGGCTTGCTGACTGGATATTCTTCTAAGTTGTTGCCCGTGGAGGTGCTTCGCTTGTTGGGTTAGCCTTCTTGTCGGCGCTACCCAACAATTCTTCCTTGACATAGCAAATTGTGAAGTCCTTTGCCTGTTCATCTTCCCTGTGACTGTGAGAGGTTCCTGGAGCTGGAAGCTTGGTCTCGTTCCAAAAAACCATGGGGGGAATTCCAATTGTATGAGATGATGAAAGGGATATGTTTTGGATAATCCTGGATGGGTTCATCTGGAGCAGTCTCTTCCATGTATGCCATGCAGGGCATTCTAGGTCTCCCATGTTTCCTGGTTATCCAAGTAGATGCTAGAGCCAACGCTCATTCAAATTTCTTTTGTCGCTTCCTATGAGAGTCATAGGCATACCACGCTGCACCTCTATGAGGTTGTCCTCATGCTCTTGGCATGTGGAGGAGCTGAACTATGGCCGAGATATTGATAGGAAGGTTGTTCCTACTCTAGCACTCCACAGGTTGAATTTGTAAGTGCATCACATAACCATCCAGTCAGTTGATAAGGGTGAGGGTGATTGTGATAGTTCCAACCATTAAGGCTAAGTGCTTAATGCTCTGGTGTGTCATTCTCTTCACGCGCTTGAGAGGACTTGTCAGTAGGTTATGTCTACACGGGCACCCTCCCATCTTTAATGGTGAGGATATGGGAGGCGGTGGCCATTATTTATGGCATTGCCCGACTTGTTGCCACTTGTCCTACCTATTCGACGTGGCACTCCATCCGGGGAATTTGCAATATAGTCTTTACTCACCATACTAATTTTAATATTTATTACAACCTAAATGGAAAATTCTAAATAATTTGAATCCCCATCCAACTAGCCATAAACTTGAATAACAACATTAACATTCTAAAGTGGAATGTTACCTTTAGCATATATGAACAGTTAAACCTCAACATTAGTCTAGCTATAATGAACGAACTAACCACACTGGCTGTTTGTTATCATTGAGGGGGAAACTGCCAGCTAATAACATTTCTGTGGCAAATCAACAAGGTAATTACATATCTTCTACATAACAATTGATTACAGCAGTTAACAAGGAATTTAACATAATGATTAACACCACAATTAATTTAGCAATAACAGGGTAGTTGCATGACTATTTTCATAACAAGTAATATAGCACTAACAAGGCTATTATCATGCTAGTTAACATAACAATTAAAATAACAGTAGCAAGGCAATTTATATGATGGTTAACATAACGATTGATAGTGCAATAACAAGGAAATTTACATAATTGTTAACCATTTAACTCGTTGCGGCATTTAATCAATAAGACAGAATTGACTGACTATTGATTCAGGGTAGTAATTAACATGGCAATTATTGGACCCAAGACATCGTTGTAGCAATTATCCTGGCAATTAATAAGGAAATAATATAGTAGTTATCATTGCAATTATCTTGGTAATTACATGGCCAATAACATCGTTGTGGCAATTAAAGTGTGGCAGTGAGAACATTGGGTATACACTCAAGGAGAAGGAGAATAAAAGGGACAGTACAACTGCAGAAGGACCAACTCGTGGTCATTCAACAACACACTATGTCAACATCAAGGAAACTTCATGCCCAATCCAGCAAACACAATCAACAATTTAAAGGAAAAACTCTTGGTCAATTTTAGCAAGCTTCAACAACATTCTAAAGGAAAAATCGTGGGTAATTACAGCAAGTCAGTCACATTTTTAAAAGGCAAAACGTTGTGATATATATTGGCAAGACACAGGCTACCCTTTTAATGGAAAAATGAAGTCTTTAAGGCAGTAAACACAGTCACAAATAATTTGCAAATCACCAGGAAACAAGGCTTCAATTAGCAGTAAATGTTTTTTTGTAAAACGCGGTCTTTTTCAAGGGGAAAATCGCCCCAAAAGTAAAAACGAAATGCAAACTTGAGAGGGGTGAAATTTCCAGGCAACAAAGGTAATCGAACAAAAAATCTTAAGTGCAAGACGCAGTCTTCTTCAAGGGGAAAATTTCCCCAAAAGAAAAAATGAAATGCAAGATTGAGAGGGATGAATAAATTGAGGTTTCCCCCTTTCAATGCCAGGATGCCAATGCCAATGCATACAGGAAAACAAACACATTTTTGTCTTTCTTACTAGGGTACCAAATGTAAAATGCAGAGAGAGAATTTAATTGTTTTTCCATTGCTGGAATACCAATCCAAAAATGCAGACATGAATCAACTCGTTTTCCATTGCCAGAATATCAATACAAACATGCAGACATGAATCAACTCATTTTTCCATTGCTAGAATGAAAATACAAATGCAAACATGAATCAACTCGTTTTCCATTGCTAGAATACCAATACAAAAATACAGACATGAATCAACTCATTTTTTTTCATTACCGGAATGCAAATACAAATGCAGACATGAATCAACTTGTTTTCCATTGCCAGAATACCAATACAAAAATGCAGACATGAATCAACTCGTTTTTTTTTTTCCATTCCCAGAATACAAATACAAAAATGCAGACAATAGTAAGAGAACCGAAAGTATCCATTGGAAAGGGTCATGGAATGATTGCAGGGGTTCTATTAGTCAATGCATAGAGAAAACCAACCAGGCCACCAGATAATTCACATGCAGAGGTCATTGCTAGACGGCAGAATCAACAATCATCCAGGGAAAAACATCTAGGGCAGTCGGCTAATAGGTTCGTCCTTCACTCATCATCCTCGCACAAAAAAGTAGGGCATTGAGATCCATAGGTATTTTAATGCTAAGGCGACGACCGTATATCAGGCTCTTGGCCGACTACTTAGGCGAGGATTGGTGAGCTAGGGACGAAGGCTAAACAACCACGAAGGTCACAATCAACACAGCAAGGTGGTCAATACATTTAGGGAAATGAAGCCATGAGATTCAATCTATCATCGAGCTAGGCTAAGAAAATTTTAGAAAACCATCCAGACAATCAGTTCACTTACCCAAGTAAAAATGTAGATTCAAGCATAAGTTCTAAAACAATTTACCATACAAAACGATGAAAGCATATTGTTGTCTGTTCGGAGTGGATGTCCCGCCTGCTCCTTGCAACTCTCGCATGTCGACTGGTGAGACTTCACCAGTACCTCCCAGCCAATGCTAGGGATACTCTTCTTCCCCCTTAGCCCCTCAAGCCACAAAGGGGCCACACACTCACTATCTAGAGATTCCGACTAGCTCCTAGCTCGCCTCACAAGGCCGAGCTACCACTCCTCACCGAGCTAGGTATCCCAACTCCCACAAGTTAAGTCAGTCAAGTAGATATTTCTGCAGTGTAACGTTACACAAAACAGAAGATCCCCCACCCTCCATCTCCTCCCTTCATTATATAGAGTTTCATGGTTCCTTACTTTCCTAAAATCTCGTTTAATTAAATTTTTAAAATTTAATTCCTAAAAATTCCTCCCTATACAAGTGTCACCCATCCCCTTCATTCCTCCATAAATTAATTTCTTTAATTAATTAATTATCTTTATTTCCCTCACCCACCTAGAGTTACTCCTAGAATCACTCCTAGGTGTCCCCAAATTCTCTTATAGGTTTTAATGGCTTTTCCCATTATTAAATTGCTAGTTCAGTTTAAATTAGAAAGCTCTTAAATGGTAGATACTTTACTAAGTTTGACTTTCCTCTTTTTCCCTTATGTTCCCTTTTTCCCTTTATATGTTTACCTCTTTTCCTAGTTTCCTAATATTTTAGATTTTCCCTCTTTCCCCTTTTTAATTAGAACTCAAAAAGGCAGTTGTGGAAATTAACCCTTTTTCCCTTTTCTCATTTAATTAGTATATTTTAAATTATCAAAAATAATAAAACAATT
>ML780008.1:1189435-1219816 GCA_009831015.1 Picea engelmannii
AAAAACAATTTACAACAAAATCTCAATCGAGAGTTGTAAAAATCTCTAGTTTGAGAATTTTTATCAAACCCCACCCTTATAATCTTTTGATCCAATAGAATCAATTGTCACATTTTGGTAAAAGAGTATATATATATGATAAAAATTACATGTTTATATGTTCAAATTACACACACAAACAATAAATTTATAAACAATATGGATTTACATAAAAATGTAAATTTGATATAGACATTTAACAATCAAATATTAGGAATATAGTAATCATTTAAGTGATTGGTCTGTGCCTGAGCAGTTGGCTAGGAGCCGAATTGACTATCTTTCACTCCAGTGTTAAAGATTTAGATTCAAATGCCCTATTTTTTTGTGCATACATAATCTCTTATTAAAATTGTTTGTGACTTGGTCGCGGGGGGGCAGCCCTGTGGCCAAGCCCTGGGCATGCCTACAGCTTGGCCACATGGCTAGCCCCTTGCAACGAAGTCACAATTATTTCAAACTTTTTGTATTTTATAAAAAAATCATAAAATTTTCAAATTGTCCAACTTTTTATTTCAAACGTTTTGTATTTTATAAAAATTTCATATCTTCAAGAGTTCAATTTATAAATCCATTTTTACATATGTAATATTAGAGTATCATTTCCAAATCTAAAAATTGTTGGTGCATTGTATTTGCCAAGAACTTGCAGAAGTCAAACTTGATGAAGGATTGATTCTCGGGGTGTGACAAGGCTACTAGGAAACCCAAAAATAATGGTATCCATTATAAAACTATAATTGAGACTTAAGAATTTTGCAATCATGGAAACAACAATTTTGGACATAGGATTAAAAATGTAAGAGAAGTATGGGAGAGAAGTAATAGGCATAAAAGTTACTTGAATTAGATGACTCTTAATAAACTCATTGTTCTATATATGTGATATATTAACCCATTCTCTTAAAGTATGTGATCCAAATCAGACCTTTGGTATAACTAGCTCTTATATCCTGAACACCTATAACATATTACATTGTAATATGTTATGAAGAACCTACATTAATATAACACTCAACAAATAGAAAAAAACTTTGAAACATAGTCAGTATATTCACTGAAGTGATCATTCCCTCAACCTCCATAACAGAAACACCGAAATATGTAACAATCACTTTGCATTAATAGAAAAAATGATAAAAGATGGACCAATATTTCATGTCAAAGCCTTATTTACAAAGTTATAAGAAAGAATAGCTTTAAATACATTTCATAGTTTACATTTTACATTTTATAGTTTGTTTTCAATTTTGATATTTGTGCATATGTATAATATTTGTACATAAGTTATAATATATGTACATATGTATAATATATGTACATATGTTTCAATTTTAATATTAGTGCATATGTTATAACATTTTAATATGTTATAACATATTACAATGCAATATGTTATAGTAATATATGTTATAACATATTACATTGTAATATGTTATGAAAAATATGCATTAATATAGAACTCAACAAATAGAAAACAAATAGTGAAACATAGGTAGTATATTCACCGTAGTCATTCCCTCCACCTCCAGAATAGATACATCGAAATATGTAACAAAACACAACGAAAATCTCATTGCAGAAATGCAATTTGAACTTGCATCTTCATTCAAGAAAGTAAAAAATGCAATTTGAACTTGCATCTCCATTTAGAAAGTCAAACGATTCAACAATTCTTGTGATTAGTGGCCTATACATTAGATTGAGACTTTGTACACTCTTAACTATATTGTAGTATTCACATAGCTCATATGGGTAAGATATGAAGCTGATTCCATTGCTTTAGATCTCTTAACCAGAGTAAGTAAAACCCATATGTATTGGATAAGAGTATATACCCTTTGAAAGACCCTTGTTAATGATCTATTACCCTTTGTATTTACACAACCATTGGAATCACATACAAGTGTAATACAGGTTTTGATACTTAGTGCCGTTGATTTCTAGTGGCATCCCATGTAGTTAATAAGAGATAAGATTAATATCACAATTTACATATTGATTATGTTAAATAGGTAACATGATATCACCTTGTTGAACATTAAGCTAAGTTGTTCTTGTATTACTCATATCATAGTAATGGAATGGCTCTATTCCCCTTGTATTACAAGTTAATATATTTCCTTTAGTTCTTATTATATACTACCATTTGTAGTTAATGATGTAGTTAAAGACAGTCTGACTACATCAAGTGGTATTAGAGCATCATTTTTTGTTTGCAGACAAGAAAAAAAAGGAGGACGGTGAAAGAATATAGTCTGATACCAAGTGGTATCTGAGCATCTTTTTTTTCTTGTAGACAACAAACAAAAGGAGGATGGTGAAATAATATAGTCTAATACAAAGTGGTATCAGAGCTGATTTTTTTTATTTGCAGACAACAAACAAAAGGAGGATGGTGAAAGGATATAGTTTGATACCAAGTGGTATCCGAGCTGATTTTTGTTTGTAGATCTCAAGCGAAGGGGATAAAGGAGATAGTTCGGTATCATCAAGAGGTATTAGCGTTGATTTCATCTGTATATTTCAGGCAAAGGAGGTAGAGAAGATAATCTTACTACATCAAATGGTATCAGAAGATGAAGTTCACTTGTGGACAGAAGGTGAAGGAAGACAGAGTATTGATGTTCTGTAAATATGGTTGCAAGGTGTGCAACAAATGGTAGATAGCAAGGAGGGTTGAAGACAGAGAAGGATGGCTATTGAATTCCATGAGCGTGGTCAAAGACGATACCACTGGCAGAAAAGTAAAGCAGAAATTGATAAGGAGCTCATTGAAATAAGAGAAATAATGGAACAACTGACATTGAAGATGCAGCAGGAGGCAAAGGTACGCTAGAGTTACGAATGGACTCTGGCCAGGAAAGTAAAATGGCCTATTCAAAAGTTGTTGGCTAGAAAGAAGCAATAAGAAGTGAAGAAGTGACTGAGGCACATTGAATACCTCAGTGACACAGAAGAGGAAATGGTTTACATCTGTGAACCAGAGATAGGAAGACACCTCAGTGATGAGGAGGAGTTGAGATTAGATAAAGACCTCATGAATTTCCAGGAGAGTAGAGATGGATTTTCATATTGCCAAGTGGGCAATGAAATGAGATCATTGGAGGATCTCATAGACTATCAGAAGGAAAGAGGTGGAAATTCATGTTTCCAGGTGGACCATGAGATGGGATCAGATGATATCATAAACTGCTAGGGGGGTAGAAGTGAATTTTCAAGTTATCAGGAGGGAAATGGAAGGAGATCAGTGGATGATCTCATAGACTAGCAGGAGGGTAGTGATGGAAGTTTGATTTTCTAGGTGGGCAATGAAGAGGGATCGTTAGAACTCATAGACTGCCAAGTGGGCAGAGGAGGAATCCCAGATTTCTAGGTAGGCAAGGGAGAAGAGATGAACTCAGTTGAGAGTTGATATCAACAATGAGTGTTGATGGAAGAGGATCAGAGGTATGTTTTGATCATTGGGGGAATTCAGATAGTCCTACCAGGTAGCTCAGTTGAGGCCAGAGCACGTGAGGAAGGACAAACAACAGAGACTGTGTTATGAACATAAATATACATATACAATATATATTAATTACATAATAATTAAATAATAACTATTAGTAATGAAAGGACATGACTATTGGTTAAGGGCACTTCTGTGTGGGTATATAAATGAGCCATCATTCTCAATTGTAATCATCTCATCTATTCATATTTTATACATTATTCCTACATGGATTATTATGTTATATTCCAAGTATTTTGGATACTTCTTGTGTGAGAAAACTTTGTTCGTCTCATTTGGTATCAGAGCCATTGGCCATATAGTAAGCTTCTAGCTACACTAAAAAATCTTCAGAGCTTCTCTAATATGGTCCTTGATCACCAACCAGCTTTTGGCCATTTAAAATCAATTTTGTTGAAAAACAAAAAGTGATTCCACTGCAATTTTGAAGTTCAGAACTTTTTTTGAAGAAAAAATAAAAAATAAAGCCTGCTGCAAATTCTATAGAGAAATCAAGTAAAATATTACGAAAAAGAAGCAATTTTGCACACATATTAGTGGTACAATTAACTAATTTCTAAACAATTAATTCATCACCAATTAACATTTTTGTACAAGAAATCAATTAATTATGCAGTACAAATTCTATATGCATTGTATAGAATTAAAGACTATTGTAACAACCAATCTATATACATTATGTACAGTTCATCACACATTTTTAAAAACTCTTCTCAGTCCTTACTCTGCCACCATACAACGAATCAATCTACATCCGTACAAGAAATGTCCAACCAATTTATGTTTGTACAGAAGCTGTCAATTCTTAATCCATCCGTACTGATTTTAAATTGCAGTGCCTCCATTGTAAATACTCTCTCCTACAACATACTCATGGTAAAGGGAGTTCAAAGTTGTCGCTGAGAATTTAACAGTGGAAAGCACGTGGGTAATCCAATTAATTTGGTGTTGCTCAAATCATGGTTGGGCATAATATATATTGGTTCCATACCGTACCGTACCGTATGAGAATAAACTTAAAAGATCGTGACTATTCACCATAGACAGAAGGTTAATTTATTTTGTATAATCGCTACTACAAAAAAAATTACAAGAGTGTGATCCTTCAAATAAGAAGATTAAAATAAAAATCAATGTGGACTTTTTCTTTAAGTTTAAAATCGATTTAAATATATATATATATATATATATATATATTAATTGGGTTGTCCAAATTTTGAAAGGATATAAAGAGTTAGTTGAGTAAAAAAAAAATCTCTAAAATTAAAGGTTTACAAAAGGAGTTTTCAAAATAAAAACCCTAAAGAAAGAGGCATATTTAATAGTAAGTTTTGGAAAGTTGTGAAGATATTTATAAGTGAAGGTTTTTTTTTTAAGGAAAGAAGAGACTTATATTCAGACAATGAAAAAGAGTAATATATATATATATATATATATATTCAGGATATACAAAAGGGTCATTAAGAATATAAAGGAAATTCTGAAGTAAATGAGTGTTTATATATTTTTATATATAAGATTAGAAAAATGATATTATAGAAGTAATAGTCAAGATATTCAAAGGAAGACTATATATAAAAGGATTAAAGTATATCAACAAAAAAAAAGTTCTAAAACGATTTCAATTTATATAAAAGGAGACATATATTGAATAATCCAAAATCACTTTCGTCCGATTTGTGGGAAATCATTTATTATGGAAGAATATCAAGATAATTCAGAAATACAATCACTAATATTGAAAGGAGAACTAGGAAATTATAAAGCGAACAATAAAAAATTATAGTTTGAAATTGAGAAGGGAAAATATTTTAATCGGTTAACAGAGAAAGATAATCGTTACTTCAAAGAGCGTATTTGGGAAATCATTGCACAAAATGAAGAACTAAATACCGAAAGACAAAAAATGGAACCAGACTTAGTAGAACGAGATGAAGAAATATTACGATTAAAAAATCATAATCAAAATTTACTAGTTAAAATCAAAAAGTTAAAAGACAAGAAGAAAGGGAATAGAAATTAGGAACAAGAAAATCAAGGTCTCAAGGAGAAATCAACTGAAAAGGAGGAAGAAATCTCATGCCTAATGAACCTTAACTAGAAGTTACTTGAACAAACTAAAATCTTAAAGGACGAAAGAAAGGAAAATCTAGAATCAGAAAAAGACAATAGGTCAAAAAATAAGGAAGAACTTTTACGATTAAGATGACATAACCAAGATTTATTAAATCAGATTAAAAATATCAAGCATGATAAGAAGTATTTACAAGAAGAGATAGATTTCAAAACATCATTAGTCGACAAAGAAACATTGACGGACCCAATAGATAAATTATCCAACATTCAAATTTCAACAATAGAAAAATGAACCAATACAAAGTCAGTTGATGTTCAAATTCAAAAGAATGCTTACATTGACAAATCATTGCAAACATCAAAAGAGTATGATTCGAAGGAAAACTCACAATAAATTAGGATGCCTTATCGACATCCTAATCACAAAAGTTGATACTTCAACCAATCAATATATCAACAGAAACAAATAACCGCTATGTCGAAGAATATTACTTCCACTACAAATGTGGGGCAAAATAGAAGTTGTCATGGGAGTAGAAATGTATCAAGTTCTTTCCAAGAACCCTATAAAAACCCAAATCCATAGAATATTGAATTAGGATGGGCAGACTCGTTTACAATTTGACAATTTTTCTCAATGCTTAGAAGATCCTATCGTCTCACATCCTCAACGATTACTAACTCAAGAATGAAGAATCAGGAGACAATAATTATAAGATAGATAAAGAGATAAGTATTCCATAAAGTATGATTTGAGGACAAAGCATTTTTAAGGGGAAGACAATGTTATGAACATAAATATACATATACAATAGATATTAATAACATAATAATTAAATAATAACTATTAATAATGAAAGGAGATGTCTCAAAGGACATTGCTATTGGTTAAGAGAACCCCTGCATGGATATATAAACGAGACTTCATTCTCAATTGTAATCATCTCATCTATTCATATTTTATACATTACTCCTACATGGATTATTATGTTATATTCCAATTATTTTAGATAATTATTTTGTGAGCAAACTTTGTTCGTCTCAGACTATTAAAGAGGAGGAGAAGGAGAAGATACTAATGTCTTCCCTAGCAGAGAAAGAGGAGAAGTCAGATGAATTGCTCACTCAATGGGAGAATGAGTTGGAGATGTTGGAGGATTGGTTGAACAATCCAGAACCAAAAGATCGTTTCCAACAGACAGTCATGCAGATTGTGGGAGAGGACCATTCAACAAAATTACTCAAAAATTTCAGCCCGGAAGATGAAAAAGAGATGACTGCAACACTGGATCCCGCAGCAGGGGAGGAAATAGACAGCATGGATTTTGTTGATCTGTATAAAGAGTTGGAATCTCTAGAAAGAAGAGTAATGGTGCAAATATTGCACATCCAACAAGCTAAGTTGGAGACATATGGAGGAGCATACCAGCCTGAGGAGAAGATGGAAGAAGTTGGGGTTGAACCAGAACAAGAGGAGCTTACAGAAGCTAATCTATTAGAGGAGACTACAGAACGAGAGTCTACAGCAGGGTGGTAAGCTAAGGCCACAAGATATGGAGAAAATCGTAACGGGGATAGAGTTGATCTACCCACTGAGGAGAAGGGAGTGAAATAGAGAAGACTGCATATGAAGAACCAACCACTTGAGCAGTTGGACAGAGTGATAGAGGAGATCAGGAAGATGATGTTGAGGTCAATAGAAGCAGTCAACAAAGGGGTGTTGAACATAAGAGATCCTTCCATAGAAATAGAGAAGAAACAGAAGAAGAAGCAACATCAACAACAACAAGATAGCTAGAGAGGAGCAAGAGGACAACTCCAAGGGAAGGTTTTGTATCCAAGAGGATTTCAACACTGGAGAAGAGGAGATCATGAGAAGGAGCTCATGATTTTCCCATCAGTGGAGTATGATGTAGGATAATTTTTCCACATCAACAAATCCACCAACATGCAGACACTCCATGGAGAAAGGGAGAGGCGATAACCCTCCCATTTTTAAATTTAAAACAATCCTATACGGAATATCATGTTGTAAGGCTGATAAATTCCAGATCACACCATTGTACATGTAGTTTTTAGGGTTTCCTTAAATGGTTACCTGTAGCGGGTCTAGATTGTAGTCAGGTCTAGACATCCATTTATGTAATGTAGCCATAGAAGTATGGTTTCGTAACTGGGATAGTGATGGCACTAAGGCAGTGAAGAGGATAAGCTCATGGAGCCCTCTTTGGTAATTAGGAGAGGAAGAAGGATATCTTAGGTAGAGAGAGTTTTAGGATTCCTTAGGAGGTCTTAGAAGTTCTAAGAGAGAGCTTGAGAGAACTAGGACATTTTTACAGTCCAGTTTTTGTAAACATATGTATAGAAACACAAAGATAATAGAAAAGTATTTTTTCCTACATATTTTTTTTCATGTATTTTGTATTTCATGAATGAATGTTGTATATGTATGATAGGTTTTCATTTACAGTAGGAAGATAGATTTATTTTATCTCCGTTGAGTTATGTTATATCATTATGGGTTCTTTAGGTTGTGTAAGGAGCGCAGAACAGAACGTTAGAAGTTCTATAGCCAGCGCAAGGAGTGTGCATCTGAATCGCTATGTTGATTTCAAAGGAGAACGTGTCACGAGAGCACACCAGGATAGTATGTAGACTCAAGAGAGACTCGAGGTTACTAAACACCTTGGAGGGAAGACTATGCAGAGAAGGCACATAAAGATAGAACTACTAAAGGTTCTATAGAAGCTCTGTCAGGTGGGCATCAAGCAAGTGCAAGGAGTGCACGAGAATAACTCTATTTCAAGTTCAGAGATAAGATAAGTGTTAGAGGAAGACGCTTATAGAGTTGTTGAAATACTTTGGATGAAGACCTATACAAGGATTTCACTAGGTCAACACTTGGATGAAATGTTGAAAGATAGTCATCGGAAGGGTAGTCAGAGCACAAGGAGTGTGTAGAGGAGAGAATTGTTTCAAGTTTGAAAGATCAGGAGATATAGTGTTTCCAGAATGTAGGCGAGACCCAAAGTCACAGGGCCCACAGAGGAATCAAAGTTTGAATCATTTGAAACGTTGGAACTCTTCCAAGTTAGGAAGAAAACCAAAGCTCAGGAGGAGGATCACAACAACCATCAGATCATCTATAGGGGAGAAGATATGGACCATTGAATCTCACGTCCATACATGCAGGAGAGCACGCAAGAAAAATAGATCTGATCCATCGAACCTGGAAGCATTTCGACCAATAGTCATTGGATCTGGAGGAAGTGCACGAGTTTTATCCCTTTAGAGTGGAGGAGAGCCGACTTGTGAAGTCGCAAAGTCTTGAAATCATTGGGACCGTCCATCGTCAAAAGGAAGGTGGCAGCAGATCAACATTTCATTGACTCGTGACTCGAAGGAGTCAAAGGTCGAGTCGTGAGAACTCAGGAAACACGAAATTGCGATTTGATTTGAGCCATTAGATAAAGAGGAGCATGAACCATTGGATTTGGGGCACTCTGAAATATCGCCATTTCGAGAGTCGGGAATGTGAAGGAGGTCATGAATTGGAGGTCGCAAGTTGCGAAATCCTGACATCATTAGAACCATCCATTAGGAGGGACGCATGGTGAGAGACCAACATTTCGCTGACTCACGGGAGGGAAAAGTGAAAGAGAGAAATCGTGAGAACTCGTGAAACATGAATTCACGATTAGATCACAACCGTTGATCAAGGAGAGATCTGGATCATTGATTGTCTAGGAAGAATTTTGACATTTTGGGGTTCGGGAGAATAGAGGTGAACATTCTTTCAACCTCGCGATACATGAAATCCCAATACATGAAACCCCAACTAGATCTAAGCCGTCATATCATGGGGGAATCGAGACCATCAAATCGGGAGCTCCGAAATATCGACATTTCAGGAGTCGAGAGAATGGAGGTGAATCGCATCGGTAATTACCAATACATGAAATCTCGACGCGCTTGAGAGTTGGGCCCCAAGTCATGGTGAATGGTCACATGGGAGTGCAGGAATTGAGGAGTCAAGGTTGGCTCACTTGCAAAGTCCCGACACACAAAATCGCAATGCACCTTGTGTGTAGGAAAGTGGTCACAGTCTGTGGTCGTGTGGAGGTGAGGCTCTCTTTTGGTGATTGTTCATGCATGGCGAGTTTCATAATAGGACCTATAGATTTGTTTGTAATATTCCAACAGGGAATCAAAGAGTTACTTTAGCTCAATATATTGAAGAACTGTCCTTGATCGGGAGGTTAGTGGACCCTGCTGAGGCAAAGGTAGGGGGTCTGCATTAGTTAACAGTTATGTTGTTTGCTTCATGACCCTATGTTATAGCTCATACAACAACCTTTAATTGTAACTAGAAAAATAGGGTAGAGGTTAGTGGTATCCCTATTCAATGGACTTACTTCCTTATAGTGATCATTGTTCTGGTACCAGGATGAGATTCATAGTATGGAATGTTATGGAATTAATGGGAAGCAATATCATTGGCTACTACACAATGAGATATTCAAACCAATGTAATCAGTAGCTCATAATCAGATACATTACTCATATCAGGAAGTTGTACTCATATTTAGTTTTGTACTAATTTCCATATTCAAGTAATGGTAATAAGCTAAGCTAATCCACAATCAATGGTAATAAGCTAAGCTAACCCGCAATGAGTCATGAAGGTGAAGAAGAATTTGTTTTCTCAAAGAGGGGAAAAAAACACAAAATTCTTCCATAGATTTATCATTCAATGAAGGCATCACAATCACATCATCTATTTAAAAGATAGACAAGGAAACAGTGTGGCAGAACATGCTGACATAGAATAAGAGTTATTCAAATTCTTTCTGGATTAACTCAGTAAACTAGAAACAAAGTGAAGGTCAACTATTCTACCACACTTTATAATAATGCACATCCTCTTCCGCAATTTGGGTACATTCCTGTAGAAAATCTGTAGCAAATATGGTTACATTACAGGTTAATCTATTGCCTTACTATTGCTATGGAAAGGAAATGGACCTTGGGGATATTGACTTTTTGGTTAACTCAAACCGCCTTACCTTGATGAAAGATAAGTTGGGTAAAAACAACTTCTTAAATATTTGGGAGAGTTTTTGGTTAACTCGGGACGCCTTACCTTGATGAAAGATAAGTTCCTACCCAAACCCTCACATTCCTCATGAAGGTTATCTCTTGGAATATCAAAGGCCTTAATGGTAAAACCAAGCACAGGCTTCTCAGTCAAAAAATCCTCCAAAAAAATCCCTTTATAGTACTTATACAAGAAACTAAATGCCTCAGACTTAAAAGGGCTTAAAAGTATGAAGAATCAGAAATGGAATAGAATTAACAATACCCAAGAAAACTGATAAGAACACAACGAAAAGATCATAGAAGAAATACAATTTGAACTTGCATCTTCATTCTTGTGATTAGTTTCCTATACCTTAGATTGAGACTCTACACTCTTAACTATATTGTAGTATTCACATAGCTCATACGAGTAAGATATGAAGCTGATTCCATTGCTTTAGCTCTCTCTTAATCAGAGTAAGTAAAACCCATATGTATTGGATAAGAGTATATACCCTTTGAAAGACCCTTGTTAATGATTTGTTACCCTTTGTATTTACACAAGCATTTAGTTGAAGATGAGCTTCTATTACCCTTTGGATAAGATACTAGTTGAAGATGGTGATGTATTACCCTTTGTATTTACACAAGAATTGGTATCACCCGACCAAGTCTTGTTTGTCCATTGGGGTTTTTTACAGGATGGCTCTACCAAAATTATTCATAGGCCATTCTCAGCCCCTGTATCGACGAGGTCACTGGAAGAAGGCCCATAATAATATAAACAACGCTTTATACCTGCATATAAATGAATGTTTAGCAGTGTCAAATCATCTAATCACAGACACTTAGTATATAAAAAGGTTCGTCATAAACATAATTCCAACAACTTGCAATCATATAATACATTTTATCTATTAATTTACCCACCCCCCGCCCCCAAGTGTAATACAAACCTGTTGATACTTAGTGACATTGCTTTGTAGATGGAATATTTCTTCCATCCAACCAAACATGGCGTAAAATTAATTGTTTATTTTCATGGACGGTGCTCCATACATGTTGGATGCATGAAATCTGATTGTCCATATAGATAACTACTACTCCATTACCAGACTTTGACCCATGTACTCTTGGTGGATTTACCAAGGTTATTTGTGCTAATATTAAGAAACCAAAATATATTTGAAATGGGCATGGGTAGTGGAGTTATGCATCACCCTATTATAATTGTGTCTAACATAAAGAACATTTCTATTAATTTTGTCTTATTTTTTTTTCTTTCTTCATAATTTTTCTTAGTCGATGTTGGAGATATTAACTCATACTTGTCTTGTGTTTAAATTTTCATGAATTTTCAAAGGATAGATATTGAGGAGAGATGTCGACATGGGATTCTCCAAAAATTCCTCACAAACTCTCTAGGATCTCTCAAGAAGGAAGAAGAGGAACTCCTTCTTCGATGGAGACTCCAAGTGACCAATGACAATCTCATCAGAGAAGATTATCAAACAAGTCTGTGAATATATCAATTGCAGAATGTGATAAAGAAAGTGTTATGGATGCATCATTCTTAGATAGTTTGCGCATTTATACTCCTACACTTGAGAATGTAGGGAATACCTCGGGACAAGAGAACATTTTTGGTAATCTTCTTTGATTTTGCTAATTTTTTTTGTATTTTTGTGTATTTAAATTTATGTCAAGTTAAATGTTGTAATTACTTTCAAATGTGTGTGTAGACAAAGAGTTTAGAGAAATGGACGACAATGAAAGAGAGAGTGGGTGTCACAAAGATTCTAATGTTGGTGCAGAGGGTGAAGGTGGATTTAAGAGGCTATGTTATCAAGAAACAAAAGATTGCACGCCTACGTCCACCTATCCTTCATATGTTGGTGATGAACTTATCTGGGAAGGGATTACTGAAGAAATGACCCTTGAGTGAGGTTCAGGTGTTAAAAGGAGGTTGGAAAATGATTTGGAGGTCTTGGAACTCCCTCAGGAGAGTAAACAAATTTTGCAGATTGTTTTGCATTCATTGCAAAACTTTATGGACACATATCAAAAGATGGGGCCAACCACTAATAGTTATGTCGATTTAATGAGGCGAAGAAAGTCAGAGGTGATGGGCCCTGATAAATGGGAGGCAGTAAAAAATAAAGTTTCAAAATAAAACACAATTTCGATGTTCAATTTCAAAGATGGGCCAAACCGAAAGATGTTGAAGGTGCAATATTTTAAGCACTCTAACATTGCAGGACATCTGTATAACACATTTTTGGCAGCATATGGGGAATTTTCATGGAACAATGAGGTTCCACACTACTTTGAAAGACACTTTTATGTAGATTTTTTCATGGACATGCACCCTGATAATACTAGTCTACCATCTGATTATTATGAGACTGGTAAATGATGGACATATGATAAAAAACGGGCATATAGAAATGAAACATTGTCAAGGCCTCCGCGACCTTTAGTATATCACCCAACAGATGCATTTTATTCACATTCAGAGTTGTGAGCTTCATCATAGGTTGGAAAAGAGGCTAAGAATGCAATTGAGAAAAATTTGGAAACGATTTTTTATGGTGTTAATGTTGGCTTGAACCATTATTGAGCGGAAACCAATTCCTGGGCCATATTTGTTTATAAAATGGATGTGGAGTTAGATACCATGTCATTATAATATCTTAAGGAGTATGCAAAAATTTTCCGTGACAGTTGGAAGGTCATTCAAAATGATGAACTCAACAACAGATTAGTATGTATTCT
Organism: Picea engelmannii; assembly: GCA_009831015.1. Lineage (NCBI taxonomy): Eukaryota > Viridiplantae > Streptophyta > Pinopsida > Pinales > Pinaceae > Picea > Picea engelmannii. Next base: position 1,202,919 of record ML780008.1, read on the forward strand.
AGTTAGTAAATTTTTTATGCATTTTAGGATAGTTTACTTCTAATTTTAGATTTAGATATTATTGTATCTATAGAAATAATCAAGTTGTTATTATCATTCATTGCAGTTTTGAGATATGTTAAATGAATCTCCAGTAAATAGGGGACTTGATTCCCCATGTTTAAATTTGGATGGGTTGAATCAGGTATGTGTTTTCTAATATCCACAGATGAACATTTTAGTTGTTCAATCTCTAATATTTTGAATCAGAACAACAACATTTATAATTTTGTATAAATGTGAACACATTGAATCCTAGATTTAGTTATCAGTTGTGTTGTTCACAGATCCTTATTCCATATCCTACTTCTTGGGGAGTCTTGTCTCATTTCTCATTGGGAGATTTTGAAGAGGGTGGGAGTTCACATGTATCATTTAATGTGTTAAAATCATTTAAATTTAATGTGTTATAATCATTTACATTTAATTTTCAAATTTTCAAATTTGAAATGTGTTATATAGGGTAATGTGGAGAAGAGAGTACATGAGAGTGTGCTTGGGAGGTATATTGGGATTGAGGAGGAAGTGGAGGAGGCACCCATACTTAGGAAGGATCCATTTAGGATGATTCATAAATTTATGCTCATTGAACATTAGTGAGTTTTAATTTTCTTTTATGTTGGGGTTTTATATAAAATTGTTTAAGCTTATTTTGAATAAGCTTATATTTTTTACTTTTATCAAATTTTTAGTGGAGCCTTTCCTATTCAATGCTTTGATCAATTATTTTGAAATATATAGAACCCCTATATAATCTTATCGTTGTCTTAAATGGTGTACATTCAAACGTATTTAATTTTAGATCATGATGAAGACCTAATTTTGAACTTGAACATTTGATTATTTGAGAATAGATTCTATCCCACATCAGAAAAGGGATAGTTTCTAAATTTTCCTCAATTACATTCATTTCTTTCTTGTCCATGAATGACATAGTATCGACATTTTTTTTTCTACATACATCGAAATGAATTCCTTCTTACTAGGGCATTTTCAAAATCTTAACTAAATTGGTTACTAACCACAAAAACCAACATTCAAGTATATTTACAAATAAAATATGCATATGTATATATGAGCTAGCTTACACATATTGTATATGTGAGATAGCTCACACAAAATTTCAAAGAGCATTTGATTATATGTAATATGAATACATCCCAAAGATGAAAGATTTAAATGGTTTTTGAAGAATGGATTAATATACATGTGCAGGTTTGTGTTTTCTTCATGTACATGAAAGATTATATGAGAATATATATTCCATTGCAGAAAGAGGAGATAATTATTTTCCAAAAGAATGGTTTTTAAAATGGAGATTTGTGAACTTTCATAGATATAAGTAGTGTTTTGGAAGAGTGGATTAATATGGAGATTTATGAGTCCTTTAATTTGAAAGGGCATTATGGAATTTGATTATATGACCACTGCAGAAGAGGATAGAAGTATTTTGCTACTGAGGAGAATAGTATTTTACTGTTGAGTAAATAAGATCAAATAACATCACCTGGGATGAGAATTTCACCTAAAGGATTTGATACTTTATCCACAAAGAGATAAGTATTTCATTGGAAAAGAATGACTTAATATGGATATTTGTGAACTTTCTTCATACACAATTCTATATTTATTTTCAGATTATTATCTAACTTGGAACACAAATTTGTTTTTACCATGAACACAATTTTTCTCTTTAAATTTTTTTAATATTTTAGATAAGATCTTACAAATTGTTTAAATCATGTATGCTTAATGTGGAGAGTAACTATCTTAAATATGTTTAATTGTGGTTGTGTATGTTATTATTTCTTATTGTTTATTTAATATTTAGTTAAAGTATTTATGCTAATATGTATTATTTGTTTTTATTATTATTATTTTTTTATTGTTACAGATGTCTAAATTATATTTGGTGCAAAATATGTTTACATTATATTTGGTGGGAAAAAGTATGTTGGAGGATGAGACTTAACTCTTTTGGTATGTATGTCAATTTTGTTTTAATCACAATTTTTTAATTATGTTTTATTTTGCATGTTTGAATTGTAAATTTTTAATTTTTGAATTCTGTTTTTTTTGCAGGTGTGAATTGCAGGTATGAAGTGATTTATCTTAAAGCGATGGCTTAGAGTCCAAAATTTTGGAGTTAAATGTCTTAGTTTTTGTTATCATCCTAAAATGGATGTGGAACTTATATATTTAGCGGTGTAACTATTCAGACTTTGATAATATATATATATATATATATATATATATATATATATATATATATATATATATATATATATATATATATATATATATATATATATATATATATTTGGAATTCAAAATATCAATTTATTGTCTCATATTTGATTTCTCAAAAGCTTAATTTATGTTTTACAATACTGTTTTATACTGTTTTATAGGATTTGTTCAATGAGAGTTTCACTATGAAACTTATAAGATTGTTCTTATTTTAGTAATATTGATTTTCTTCTTTATGCTAGCTATAACATAAATATGGTTTTCATATTCTAACTTTTGTCTTTATAAGACATTAATTTTGTGTTTTCTCCATTTCTTCATTGCACCATTATTTATGTTCCATAAATGGTAGGCTTGTGGCATTTTCAATTCACCAATAGAGATCTCTATGAAATTAAAATGATGAGAGTCTCTATCTTTACTATGTCAATGTTGAAATAAAATTGTTTTGTTGTTAATCTGTTAAACACCATTACTATTGTAAGAATAGATTTCCTTTGGTTTGGTTCAATACTTGGCTTGATAGATTGTGGTGGTTTGACCAATGCTCAAAGGTGTCTACACTAAGTTGATGGAAAAAAAGTGGCAAAGATGTTAGTTTTGAACTAATGTTTTGTATATTCTCCTTCTTACAATGAATTAAATTAAGCATCAAACTCTTAAATACTTTCCTACTATGTATTAATTTAAATGATTCCTTTTATGTTCACTGTGGACTGTTTAAAAACACATGATAAAATTCAACATATTTCATTATGGACTCTTCTTGGGGCTATGGGGACTAATAAAATTCAACACATTTCATTGTGGACTGATAAAATTCAACATAAAGCTTAACTCTTGGGCCTATGGGGACTATTATTACTCCCTTCCTACTTTTCCATAAAATAATTGATGGTTGTGAGAGATTCCAAGATCACTATCGACTGGATAAATTCCAAATCCAACCTAAACTTGATATATCTCAACAACTGGAAAGACAAGACCAAAAGCTTAAATAATAGATTTGAATCGATCAAATTTATGCACGTACATAGAAAGTTCAACAAAGTAGTAGAAAACCTCTCCAAAAAGGCACTCAAAGGAAATTCTCGCTGGCTCTTTTATGAAGAAATTGTTGATGGAATTGTTGTATGTACAAAAAAGTTTTACATTTTCTAGCCTGGATCTTTACAAATGTCCCTTTTTTGAATAATTTTTTATAAGACTCTAGATGACATTTTATAACTTTACTACAATGTAAAAATGTGTAACGAAGGAAAGACAACAGATCTTTTTTTATCACCACTTTCTAGATCCATATGTAACAAAAAGTTTCATTTGATTCTAATAGAATAACAGTGAAACTATTTTTTTCATTTGAAAAAAAAATAAAGAACTAAGAAAATTAGTGTAACAATGGGTTAGAAGATAGAGAAAGAAATAATCACTTGAACAAATGGAAGAATGAAGAAATCCACTATAAATACTACAAAGTAAGAGAGACACACACAAGGGGCTCTACACACACTTGAATTTGAACCTAGGACATTTACATGGTCTTTATCATTTCGATATTTTCAGAGAGACATGGTCTCAGATTTACATCAAAATCTCAATTTACATCAACATCTCAATGAAAGGTTTTAATGGTCTTTGAATTCACCTTCTTTCTCATACAAACAACTATGAGAAAACTATAAAGATGATAACAATAGCTAAGAAAAGCATAAGAAGATATAGAAGAGATATTGAGATCACTCATGTAATATTTTATCTTGTCTTGATTTTACTTGCACTATGTATATTTATATAAAATATTGGATGAAATAATTTCAATATACTATTTTCTTGATTTCAAAAAAAATCATCAAATTTTATAGTTTCTTATGAAATTTCACAATGAAATATTTAAGAAAATGTGAAATAAAAATTAAATTTTATAGTTAGTCAAATTTTATAGTTTCTTATGAAATTTCACAATGAAATATTCAAGAAAATGTGAAATAAAAATTATAGTTTCTCACTTGTAATTTAAATTTTGTTTGATTTGGAAATATGGTTGAAAATAGTCAAAACAAGTCATCAAATTTAATATAAGTCCAACAATGAAAATAGTAAAAAAAAGTCATCAAATTTAATATAAGTAAGCGATCTTCATTAAAATTTATATTGATATTAAAATTTATCGGAATTTAAAGTTTTTCTAAGCCATCAATAGTCCCTTATAATGACATAGAAATGGGTTCTAGTTTTGATATGAAGTTATCCTCTTCATATGAAAAAACATTGAACAATCAAATTGCAAATAATGAACGCATTTATCCTATATGTAGTAAATTGGTTACATGCATTAAAGGATTTGTGTATATTGATTTGGATAATTTGTAGGATTAAAGTATAATCATCAAAAGTATAGATCAATTTAGGTTCCCTAAATACAATCTATAGGTTCTTCCCTGAAATTGTAAATAAGGTTTGGTAAACTTTATAATTCATGGGAAATACATCTTTTCTTAATTGAATGGACCATGAAAGTAAACTAAATTGGAAATGATTCTAGAATCCTAGATATTCATAAATACATGTACTTTCAATGAAAAATAAAAAATTATGGAATGTACATGTGTCACTTGTTTAAAAAAATCGTAATGGTATTCCATCTTCAATTATTCGTTCATGATAGACTTTGGACATTTTCCATTTTCTAACCTTTTTTTTTTATTGAACTTATATTAAATTCATGTGTGTTGCACATACAAAATGACTATATTGACAAATTGTGACATCTGACTGGTAGTCTTGAAAGTGAACATGAGTATTGGTTTGATGGGTTTCTTGAAAAAAATATCCTTTCAATACAATGGATCCTCTTTCATATATAAAACCGTTATCATCAAAATATTCTCATAGCCTCATCTTTTGTTTTGTGCATCACATCAAATAATATTTCACGTTTTCAGTGTTGTCTAAAGGTGCAACCATGTCAAAGACATCTCCTGCAAATAATTGGATATATTGGACAACAAATAGTTCGTGTTAGATTATCACACAAGTAGATCTACAAGTTATTTGAAAAAAAATAAACATAAAAATTACCTTCTCTAACAAGATCAGAAACTCTATCGTCATCAACTAACACTATAGTTTCAATTGATTACATATCCTCTAAGATTGCAAGTGGAATATTCCCTTTTATATTAAGTTTGGTATGTCTCCAAGCTTTAACATATTCTGCATTTTCGTTTTCGCAATATCTATGGATTTTGTGTCCTCTACGTAAACTGAACAAAAACAAGACTCATTTCTTCTATCAAATGCAAACACATTTTGATAACGTTTTTTTTTTAACTGAATGTATTTTTCATGTCCCGTATATTGTACTGGTGTCATATGGGATTGATCTATTTACATCTTAGATTCCAACATACCAAAAAAAAATGCACAAGACAAGAACTTGTTTACTTAAAATCTCTCAAGAAAATGATTGAAGATTGAATATAAATTTGAACACATTCAAATAAAAATATCCTGTGTACATGTGTAACATGTATATATATAGACACACCTGCGCACATTCCTTGATCGCAGGTGTGTCTATGTTTGTACAATTTTTTTCTTCATGTTCCCATTGTTTTTTCCATCTGTCATGTCAAACGATCTTTTATATTGCTAGATGAAACAACTATTGTTTGTATCGCTCTACGTGCAACACTGACATCTTTTTTTTGATATTTTCAAAAAGATTTTAATACACTCGTTATATTTTCAAAGACATTCTATTTCACCTGTGTATCTTTTGTCAACTTTTGAATACCCAATAATGTAGCTTCTTTTAACATTCTTGACTTTATTAGACAGAGTAAAATTTGAGCTTGTACTTGTAACATCCCGCTCTTGCGCACACTGAGCGAACTTGTTCTTTGAGGACACTTTCTCGCAAGTGATCCATATTATTATACTATTAAATTTTTTATTTGGATTATGAGGAGTTATGGGTTAATGACATGTTGTTTTGTTGCTTTGACATAGACATGTGCTATTGAATTAGTTTTACTGAGTGTGCAGGATTTTGGGCCTCGAGGATGTAGAGGCATCGATGGAACCCCTTGAACTCTGGATCGAGTCGGGGAGTGAACTATTGGGGTTTGATTGTTTTATATGTGATATCAGTGCATATGATTAGATGATATGATTATCAATATATTTCTGACATGATTCGTTGATGATGCAGGATGACGATAGATTGCCGACCATACTCACACGTGGAGTAGAGGGGTCACGCAGGACTACTAGAGATGTTGAGGGAGAGGTGTGGACAACATCCCTGTTACATCCTACTAACACTCCTGTTGTGGCTCGAACTATAGGTTAACATTTACCTAGTTCTAGAGGACCCATGATACCGTGAGGGAAAACTGCGACAGTCGCTCACGATGATTCTAAGGGGCATGCAATAAGGTGGGGGCCTTATTCCTTATAGGCCCTTAGTATCCCACAAGTTCACTTGGCAAAGTATTGACTCTAGGGGTTTTTTATGTCTACCAAGTCAGTCAAGAGGCGAATGACACCCTTGGAGCATCTAGTGCATCCTAAAGGGCACATCGCGCAAGAAAAATGGAAAGAGGCGAGTGGAACCCTTGGAGCATGTATTGTGTCCTGAAGGGCACATCGCAAGAGGGAAACAAATGAGGCGAGTGGCACCCTTGGAGCACCTAGTGCATCATGAAGGGAACACTGCATTGTTAATGATAAATGAATGAACCTAGATGGCCTTAGGATAAATAATGTGATAAGAAATTTTTTTAAAAAATTCCCTAATAAAATGTCACCCAGCACAAAAATTAAAGTCTAGGTCTAAATTATAATGGTAGCAGAAATTTTTCTATCCTTTTACTATATATATATATATATATATATATATATAATGATGATAATCTTCATTAATATTGTAACAAGAAGGGAGTAAGCAATTTAATTGATTCATAAAAATCTGTTGGGATACAAATTAAAAAAGGGGGAAATAATTGTTTTATTATATTATGANNACACCTACCAAATTGAGTTCTAAATGAAAAGGGGAAAGAGGGAAATCTAAAATAATTAGGAAACTAGGAAAAGAGGGAAACATAAAAAGAAAAGGGAAACACAAGGGGAAAAACAAAAAGTCAAACTTAGTAAGGTATCTAGCATTTAAGAACTTTCTAAATTAGCTCAACTAGTAAATTGGTAAAGGGGAAAGTCATTAAAACTTGTAAGGGAATATGGGGACAAATAGGAGTGATTCTAGGATTGAATTTAGGTGGGTGAAGGAAATAGGGGTAATTAATTAATTAAAGAAATTAATTTATGGAGGAATGAAGGGGATGGGTGACACTTGTACGGGGAGAATTTTTAGGAATTAATTTATTAAACATTAATTTAAATGAGATTTTGGGAAGGTAAAGGACTTCAAAAATCTATATAAAGGAGGGAGGAGGAGGAGGAAGAGAGATGTCTTCTGTTTGGTGTAATGTTACCCTACAGAAATCTATACTTGAATCAATTGGCTTGTGGGAGTTAGGATACCCATCTCGATGAAGAGTGGTAGCTTGGCCTTACGAGGCGATCTGGGAGCTAGTTGATTCTCTGGTTACTGTGTGTGGCCCCTTTGCGGCTCGGGGGGCTAAGGGGGAAGAAGAGTACCCCTAGCATTGGCTGGAAGGTACCGGTGAAGTCTCGTCGATCGGCAAGAGGGAGTTGCATGGAGTGTGCGAGACATCAATTCAAAGTGGGCGATCAGGCAATGGTATGCTTTCTTTATTTTTGCATGGTAGATTGTAGTAGGAGTTATGCTTTGGATATGCATGTTTAATTGGGTAAGTAAATTGATTGTATTAGTGTTCTAGTTGATGACTGAATTTTTACATAGCCTATAACTTGATGATTGATTGACTCCCATGGCCTTTGATCCCAACATGTCTTGACCACCCTATGGTGTATTGATTTGTGACAATTGTGGTTGTTTTTTCCTTTCATCCCTAGCTCATAAGTCCTCGCCTAAGCAGTCGGCCAAAAGCTTGATCTACAATTGTTTCTTTGGCGTTAATAGACCTATAGATCTCAACACCCTACTTTTATGTGCGTGCATGATGAGCGAAGGACGTTCCTGTCAGCCATCTACCTGTGTTGTTTTCCTTGGTTGATTGTTATATTACGCCTCTAGAAAAAATACCTCTGAGTATGGATTCCCTTGCGTCCTTGTTGGGTTATCACTGCACTTGTTTTTGTCTCCGCGCCTTAAGTGCTAACCTTGGATTTTCTCCACACTTGGGATGATAAAACCTATGTGATCATTTCAATGACTTTTCCTTTGGATCTTTGCATTTATCTTACTGTGCTCTACGTTTTTACATTTTTTACTGCATTTTTATGCATGGAAGGATAAATTTACTCTGCGTTTGATGAACAATTTAACTCTGCATTATGGTGCATTGGTGGGTACATTTAACCTTGCATTTTATATTGATGGATAGTTTAGCTTTGAGCTTGTAATTCTGTTGCCAACAATTTTCCTTTTAAATGTTGATGGAAATGTAATTTCCAGTCTGGTGCGTTTTGCCCATCATTTTTTTTTCTTTTAAATAAAGATGACATTGTGGTTCCCTTCTAGTGTGTTTGGCACAACGAATTTCTAGTAAAATGATGTCTGTGTTTTCCCTGTTATTAAACAAGAAATTTCCAATAAGAGAATGTCTGCATTTTCCTTGTAATTGACCAAGAATTTCTAGTAAAAGAATGTCTAGGTTTTTCCTGTTATTTACCACGAATTTTCCATGAAAATGAAGACTGTGTTTTCCTGCTATTTACCATGAATTTTCCATGAAAATGAAGATTGTGTTTTCTTTTTATTGACCACGAATTTACTAAAGAAAACCAAATAAAAATTTACTAAAGAAAAGAAAAAATGATCGGAGGATATCTTTTACTCATTTACTGGAGTAATTCTCCTAATCGATTTACTTCCAACCCTGATATAACCTCTGTGCTTTGTTAAATTTGTTCATGGTTGGGAAATATCCTTCATGATGATTTGTTATCATCATCCATCTCAAGAATCTAAAGATGGATGGAATAAGACCCAAAATATAATCTTATTTGTTGAATTATAGTCTCTTTAATCAAGATTGTAACTAAAACATAATCATCAAATGTCTTGGAGATTCTCAATCTTCAAGTATTGACACGTTTTAATAATTATTTTTTGCATTATTATGGCCACTAGATCATTCTATACACTTATCTTGAGGGCATTAGCGTTTATCCATTTTCATGGATTTTGTTTTGTTTTAAATAAGCCAGTTTCCTTTTATCCTTGTGATATCATGTGAATAAGCCAATAAAATCAGTGTGCCAATGTTCACCTATGTGGCGGATTAACATGATCTCAATCAATGTGGAGCATTATCATTGCATCTCGTTGCATAGTGATAGTCTTCTGGAAAAATGTCCATAACCTAAAACATTCATCACAGGAAGAAACGGTATTGATTAGTAAGAAAATAGAACCGGAATTTTTAAAAGAGACCATAATCAATCATTAATAATCTATCTTGTTTTATAATAAATGACACTATGTTTTTGTTTAAAGAATTGGAGAATAATTATAATAGTTTAATGCTTATCTTCATGAATAGTGATTATTTCAACATGTGAACATTTCCTGGTATATATGTATGATATGATTTTGAGTAATGATATGATTTTTTCCAAAATAACTACCATTTGTTACCTTGGCTGCATGGCGAAATTCTTGCCTTTATGAGGTTATGACTTTACCTTTCTGGAGATGGCACTTGTGCCCTTGAAACTGTTGTTTGTTACCTTGCGTGTTACCTTACCTGACAACGTTTTTATTGGCTTTATTAATTTTGAACAATGTCCCTCCTTTTCTGGGTTAGCAATGATAATTATTGTGGTAGGATTTAGTTAATATTAACGTCAAGTGTGCATTGATTAGCCGGATATAACTTTCATTTTAAAACATCAAGATAGCATTAAATTCTGAATTGACGATTATGTTTATAACCACCAACCGCATTAACTTAGCCAGCTTATTCGGCATAGTCATTTCTCAGCAGTTCTTTTTAATGTTAATTGATAGCTTGCATTGGGTATGGTTATTATAGATAGACAACATGTGGTGATTTAATGAGTTAATAATGGTTTCATTGTTGCATTCTACCTTGATGTAGTTAATGTTGTTATTTAATGTCAATTGCTAGTTAGATTGAAATTTGGGATTAATTTAGGTTTGCTCACTTAGACCTTAATTAATGATTAAATGAGATTGCGATAATGTTAGATTGATTGTAATAATGTCTAAATTGTAAATTTTAGACTTGCGAATCAGATTTGTTTAAGTATTAATGAAGAATTGAAATCTATTAACTAGTAGTAGTATTCACTTGCTAAATTTTTTATTTGTGGTTAATGCTCATTGATATATAGTGGTTGTCTAAATTGGTGATTTAGACTCGCTAAAATATAAATGTAAATCATGTCACTGTAGGTGGTAAATCACTGAATTTGTGATTTAGACGGGTTAAAGTAGATCTATATTTAACACTAATTTAGTATTGACTAGTTCAGACTAGACGAATAGGTTGGGTTGTTGCGCGGTCATGTAACCGCTTGCGTTTTCTTGTTGACGTCATCCTGTGTCTTGTCAACCTGTTGCTTGGGGTGTGGGTGTAGTCTCCTTGTCTGTTGTAGAGTCCTCGGTCCAGATAGGATGTGTTGTGCCAAGTTATGGACGTGTTTATCACCTAGGGAAGACATGATTCATGATAAGGGGATCATGGCATGCCTTATTGGTTAGTGACGAATGATAACTTGGTCAGAGTCAATGCCTTCCATGTGAGTGTGGTTGAGCATCATATGTTGGCTTGGGAACATTTGTTGAACGTATTCATGCATTGGTTCGCATGCCTTGAGGTTCTAGTCTTGTTCGTCAAGGTTAATATGTTGGGAGGGGGATGTTGTCTCTTATCTTGTAGGCATGTTTGGTTTTCATCATGCGGGTAGTCGTTCCTCCTAGTTGTTCTATGCATGTTCACCCAGTTTCCCTTGTGCCTATGCGTGGTGTCATAGTAGCCTATTGCCTGGATTGTGTGCTTGCGTTCGTCGTCAGTGGTGTGTTTAAACTGTTGTCGTCGTCACCTTCTTGCCTAAAAAAAAAAAAAAATTGCATTTATGCTTCGCTTGTAGTTGTAACGATGGAGTTGTTACATATGGTATTAGAGTAGGTTCAACCCTGCGACTGTGGATCGCCAGGCTTTCCACTGGAGAAAACCTATGAGTATTAACTCTTGTGATTAATTAAAAACCTTAACCTATCCTTGTGGTGATCACATTTAGAGGATGCCTTAGAGGTTCCCAACATGGTGCCGTGGAAGGAGGTGTGACGCCTCTAGGAGTTCCCGCACCTTGGGAGTCGAACCCCCAAGGGGAAGAACAATTCCTTCAGCTAGATTCTCTTGTTGTAAGGGTTGAAGATGGTGATGGTCTGACAAGGCCCTTCCAAATAATGTCAAGGGCCTTGATTCACCATCAGTACTGAGATGAGGCCAGGGCACCTGTACCCTTAAGGGCCCACAGTGCACCCTAGCTAGTACCGTTAGCATCCATCGAGAACTCGAGAGAGTTGAGTTCTAGTGTTCACGAGTGTCATGGAAAATGATGTCATTGAGGCACGGTTCCAGAGCAAGGCATTATGCTTCATGCTTCACGTTTATGACCTCCATCGTGAAGGTGCACATGGTAGTCTTTCAACTGAAGGGGAGTGCTCTTCTTTGGTAGAAGATGCTCCTACCACTTTGAACGTGATCATCGACAATGTGTCATGGGAACTATTCGAGGAACGGTTCCAGGAGAGACATCTTTCAAAGGAATTCATTGAGCATCAATTCAACAAGTTCAATGCCTTGCGACAAGGCAGCCACATGGTTCCCAAGTATGAGGCCCGTTTGGAGCTGCCTCGGTACGCTCCGCATATTTTACAAGAAAATTAAGGTCAACAAGTTCTTGTTGGCCTCAGTATTAGAATCCATCTTCTACTTCGGGTACCAAGATTGTTGGATCGAAGAAGGTATGTTGGAATGTGAGGAGCCACTTTACCAGCATGACTGCCTAGTGGAGAGGACTAGAGCATCTAGATTAGTAGGACCCACTACAAATGGATATTGGGAAAGGCCCATCGGATCCATGCAGTGGTGAATAACTACTAGGAAGAGCACCAGTCGACTGTGTTGGAGATGTCAGGTACCGTCGCTGACCAGACCCTTAGTATTTTGATAGATCTTGGTGCTACCGAGAGTTTCATTTCTAGTGCAATGCTAAAGAGGATTAAGGTAAAGGCAGTCGAACAGGATGAGTTTATCTTTGTAGAGATGGCTTCTGGAGCCAAACAGAAGGTTGGAGGAAAGGTTATGAGCTGTATCATTAACCTGGGAGAGTTTGTCACTAGGGCCAACCTATATGTCATGATCTTAGGATCTTATGACGTCTTGATCGGTATGTACTGGTTGGAATCATATGACGTGATACTCAATCGCAAGATGAAATGGTTGAGCTTGGTCGAGGATTAGGGAAAAAGACACGTGATTGTAGGATGGAACCAGGGAGCTTCCATGAGGTTCATCTCTTCCTTGCAGCTACGGAAGAGCATGCGCAAGGGATGTAAGATTTATGCGATCCTTGCGTTAAATGAGAAGGGAGTAGCCGAAGGTCTAGAACACCTTCCTGTGGTGAGAGAGTTTGCAGACATCTTTCCGGATGAGTTACCTGGGATGTCGCCGAAGAGGGAATTGGAGTTTACTATAGACCTAAACCGAGGACTGAACCAATAGCTAGAATGCCTTATCGGATGTCAACACCGGAGTTACAGGAGTTGAAAATGCAACTAAAAGAATTGTTGGACCTGGGACTCATACATCCAAGCGTGTCACCGTGGGGTGCACCTGTTATTTTCATACGAAATAAGGAAGGGTCATGGAGGCTCTACATTGACTAATGTCAATTGAACAAGGCAACAATCAAGAATTAGTATCCATTGTCAAGGATAGATGATCTGTTTGATCAGATGAAGGGTGAGACGGTGTTCTCAAAGATCGATTTGTGATTAGGGTATCACTAGTTACGGATCAAGGAGGATGATGTCCCTAATACCAACTTTAAGATGAGGTTTGGACATTATGAGTTTATTTTTTTACCATTTCTTCTAATGAACACCTCAGGGGTATTTATGAGTTTGATGAACGAGGTGTTCCACGAGTACTTGGACAAGTTCATCCAAGTATTCATTGACGATATTTTGATTTACTCTAAGACAATGGAGGATCATGAAGAGCACTTACGCTTGGTACTACAGTGTCTTTGAGAGCACAAATTGTTTGGGAAGTTATCCAAATGCTCATTTTATCAAGTGAAGATTCACTACTTAGGGCATGTCATCTCCAGCAAAGGTATCGCCATGTATCCAACAAAGGTCGAGGCTATTGTGGAATGGCCCGCGTCGAGGAATGTCCTAGAAGTGCATATCTTCTTGTGTTATCAGGATACTATCAACGATTCGTCAAGGGATTCTCAAAGATAGGAAACTCGATTACTGAGTTACAAAAGAAGAGAAAGAAGTTTGTTTGGACTGAGAAATGCGCGGAAGCATTTCGGACACTCAAGGAGTTATTGACAATAACACCAATACTAAATGTCCTTGACATGGATGCAGACTTCTTGGTATGCACTGATGCATCCAAGGAAAACTTAGGCGGATTCTTGATGCAAGACAATCGAGTGATCGCTTACATCTCCAGGAAACTGAGAAGGCATGAGGAGAACTACGCGACACATGATTTGGAGTTGTTAGACATCGTTTATGCCTTGAAGGTTTGGAGACATTACCTTGTTGGGTGAAAATTTGAACTAGAGACAGACAACTGTGGACTACAACACCTCTTTATGCAAAGCGACTTGAACACGCGACAACGACGTTGATCTAAATTTCTTAGCAAGTACGACTTCAAGATCACTTATATAAAAGGAACAATGAACCAAGTGGCAGATGCATTGAGTCAGAGACCACACATCTTTTCAGTGATGCCTCTTTAGACAAATCTATGTGAAAAGATTCTAAATTTAGAGCATGACGATGACTGGTACAAAGAGGTCAAGGGTTTTATTGAACAAAACACAATGATGGTACCAAAATTTGAAGGATTTGCGTTTGACGGCGATGGATTATTGAGGTTTAAAAATTAGATTTATGTACCACCGAACGACGAGTTGAGGATGTTGATCCTAAGAGAGGCTCATAGAGCCATATACAGGCTCACCTGGGAGTCACGAAGATGAGGGAGGACCTTAAACCCTTATTCGTCTGGAAGGGAATGAAGGTAGACATAGTCAACTATGTGCCCAGATGTCTAGAATGTCAGTAGGTAAAGGTTGAACATAGACACCCAATAGGATTACTACAGCCACGCTTTTTCGGAATCGAAATGGGAGGTTATTTCGATGGATTTTATTGTTGGATTGCCACTGAAGGCAAGGAGACATGACTCGATTTTCATAGTAGTAGACACTCTGACAAAGAGTGCTCACTTTATTCATGTGCGTATGATGTATCAGACACCTGACATAGCTAGAGTTTTCATCAGTGAGATTTTGAGGTTGCATGGCATGCCTAAGAGGATTATATATGATCGAGGATCAATGTTTACTACATGATTTTGGACAAGTTTCCAAGAGACCTTGGGAACCCAACTTAACTTCAGTACTGCGTATCACCCAGAGACTGATGGCCAGACAGAACGAATGAACCAAACCTTGGAGGACATGTTGCGTATGTACGTGATGGACCAACAAAAGCGTTGGGAAGAATTCTTGCCACTGGTGGAGTTCGCTTATAACAATATTTACCAAAGCACCATTAAGATGGCACCTTTCGAGTTTCTTTACGGGCGACCGTGTCGAACACCTTTGAGTTGGGATCAGCTTGAGGATAGGGTCTTGGTGGGACCAGAAGCAATCCAAGAATTGGAATATTAAATAAAAACTATAATACAAAGGATAAAGGAAGCACAGGATCGGTAGAAGAGTTATGTCGATGCACGTCGTGTCGACCCTAGTTACGATGTGGCGATCAAGTATTTTTGCGGCTGAAACCACATCAGAGTTCGATGAAGTTTGGAAAAGGGGCTAAATTGTCTCCTAGGCTTAGGGGATCCTATGAGATTGTGGAAAAGAGAGGCTTGTGGCCTAATAAATAGCCTTTCCTGATTCTTGAGGCATATGCACAATGTCTTTCACATCTCTGTTTGAGACATTATGATTAGTGATCACACACATGACTTTAAACACCTTGTGGGTGTCAGATGAGGGTGCACTCACAACTAAGTCGATTCACATCTTGGATCATCGCATTCGAAAACTACGACATCGAACAGTAGAGAAGGTCAAGGTATAGTGGGAAATCTATAGTCAACAATCGAGGACCTGGGAGGACGCATATGATATGTGCCAGTAGTTTCCATTTTTGTTTGATAGATAGACTTATGATATTGTGATACACATTATTTCGGAACTTATACTGTGAAGCTTCGAGATGAATTTTAGACCAATAGGGGGTGTATGTAACATCCCACTCTTGCGCACACTGAGAAAACTTGTTCTTTGAGGACACTTGCTCACAAGTGATCCAGATTATTATACTATTAAACTTTTGATTTGGATTATGAGGCGTTATGGGTTAATGACATGTTGTTTTCCTGCCTTGAAATAAACAGGTGCTATTGACTCAATTTTACTGAGTGTGCAGGATTTTGGACCTCGAGGATGCAAACGCATCAATGGAACCCCTTAAACTCCAGATCGGGTCGAGGAGTGAACTATTGGGGTTTGATTGTTTTATATGTTATATTAGTGCATCTGATTAGATGATGTGATTATGGATATATTTTTTACATGATTCATGGATGATTCAGGCTGACAATAGCTTTCCAACCAGACTCACATGTGGAGTAGAGGGGTCACACAGGACTACCAGAGATGTTGAGGGAGAGGTGTGGACAATAGCCCTTCCATAGCCTACTATCACTCTTGTCGTGGATGGAACTGTAGGTTAACGTTTACCTAGTTCGAGAGGACCCATGATGTCGTGAGGGAAGACTGCGATAGTCACTCACGATGATTCTAAGGGTCGCGCAATAAGGTCGTGGCCTTATTCCTTAGAGGACCTTAGTCTCCCACAAGCTCACCTGGAGGAGTATTGAGTCCAGGGGTTTTTTATGTCTACCAAGTCAGTCAAGAGAAGAGTGGCACCCTTGGAGCACGTGGTGCATCCTTAAGGGCACATTGTGTAAGAAAAATGGAAAGAGGTGAGTGGCACCCCTGGAGCACGTAGTGCATCCTAAAGGGCACGTCGTGCAAGGGAAACAGATGAGGTGAGTGGCACCCTTGGAGCACCTAGTGCGTCCTAAAGGGCATGCCGTGTTGTTAATGATAAATGAATGAACCTAGATGGCATTAGGACGAATAACGTGATGAGAAAATTTTAAAACAATTTTCCTAATAAAATGTTGCCCAACACGAAA
>ML780008.1:1220117-1231683 GCA_009831015.1 Picea engelmannii
TTCTAAATTAACTCAACTAGTAAATTGGTAATGGGGAAAGTCATTAAAACTTGTAAGGGAATATGGGGACACCTAGGAGCTATTCTAGGATTGAATTTAGGTGGGTGAGGGAAATAAGGGTAATTAATTAATTAAAGAAATTAATTTATGGAGGAATGAAGGGGATGGGTGTCACTTGTACAGGGAGGATTTTTAGGAATTAATTTATTAAACATTAATTTAAATGGGATTTTGGGAAGGTAAAGGACTTCAAAAATCTATATAAAGGAGGGAGGAGGAGGAAGAGAGATGTCTTCTGTTTGGTGTAACGTTACGCTACAGAAATATATACTTGACTGACTTAGCTTGTGGGAGTTGGGATACGTAGCTCAGTGAGGAGTGGTAGCTCAACCTTGCGAGGCGATATGGGAGCTAGTTGATTCTATGGTTAGTGTGTGTGGCCCCTTTGCAGCTAGGGGGGCTAAGGGGGAAGAAGAGTACCCCTAGCATTGGCTGGGAGGTACCGGTGAAGTCTCGTCGGTCAGCAAGAGGGAGTTGCACAGAGCGTGTGAGACATCAACTCAGAGTGGGGGATCAGGCAATGGTACACTTTCTTTATTTTTGCATGGTAGATTGTAGTAGGATTTATGCTTTGGATATGTATGTTTAACTGGGTAAGTAAATTGATTGTCTTAGCATTCTAGTTGATGACTGAATTTTTCCATATCCTATAGCTCAATGATTGATTGACTCCGATGGCCTTCGATCTCGGCATGTCTTGACCACCCTGTGGTGTATTGATTTGTGATGATTGTGGTTTTGTTTTCTATTTGTCCCTAGCTCATTAGTCCTCGCCTGAAAAATTCATCTAAGAGCCTGATCTACGGTTGTTGCTTTGACGTTAATAGACCTGAGGATCTCAATGCCCTGCTTTTCTATGTGTGGATGATGAGTGAAGGATGTTCCTATCATTTGTCTACCTATGTTGTTGTCCTTGGGTGATTGTTGTCTTACGCCTCTAGAAAAAGTACCTCTGAGTATGGATTCCCTTGTGTCCTTGTTGGATTATCTCTATGCTTGTTTTTGTCTCCGCGCCTTAAGGGATAACCTTGGATTTTCTCCATGCTTGGGTTGATAAAACCTCTGATCTTTGCATTTCTCTTACTATGCTCTATGTTTTTACATTTTTGACTGCGTTTTTATGCATGGAGGGATAAATTATGTGTTTGATGAACAATTTAACTCTGCATTATGGTGCATTGATGGGTACATTTAACCTTGTGTTTTATATTGATGGATAGTTTATCTATGACCTCATAATTCTGTTGCCAGCAATTTTTCTTTTAAATGTTGACAACAATGTAATTTCCAGTCTGGTGCGTTTTGCCCAGTGTTATATTTTTTTTCTTTTAAATAAAGAAAACATTGTGGCTCCCTTCTGGTGCATTTGACACGGTGAATTTCTAGTAAAAGAATCTCTATGTTTTCCCTGTTATTAACCAAGAAATTTCCAATAAGAGAATGTCTGTGTTTTCCCTGTAATTGACCAAGAATTTCCAGTAAAACAATGTCAGTTTTTTTCCTATTATTTACCACGAATTTGCCATGAAAATGAAGACTGTGTTTTCCTGTTATTTACCATGAATTTGCCATGAAAATGAAGACTGCATTTTCCTGTTATTAACCACGAATTTACTAAAGAAAACCAACATCTGAAGAAAACCAAATAAAAATTTACTAAAGAAAAGAAAAAATGATCGGAGGATATCTTTTACTCATTTACTGGAGTAATTCTTCTAATTGGTTTACTTCCAACCCTGATATAACCTCTGTGCTTTTCTAACTTTGTTCATGGTTGGGAGATATCCTTCATGATGATTTGTTATCATCATCCATCTCAAGAATCTGAAGATGGATGGAATAAGACCCAAAATCTAATCTCATTTGCTGAATAATACTCTCTTTAATCAAGACTATAACTAAAACATAATCATCAAATGTCTTGGAGATTCTCAATATTCAAGTATTGACACTTTTTAATAATTATTTTCTTCCTTATTACGGCCACCAAATCATTCTATACACTTATCTTTAGGACAATTGTGTAAATTTAGCGTTTATCCATTTTCATGGATTTTGTTTTGTTTTAAATAAGCCAGTTTCCTTTTATCCTTGTGATATCATGTGAATATGTCAGTAAAATAGGGGCGCCAATGTTCACCTATGTGGCGGGTTAACATGATCTCAATCAATGTGGAGCATTGTCATTGCATCTCGTTGCATAGTGATAGTCATCTAGAAAAATGTCCATAACCTGAAAGATCCATCACAGGAAGAAACGGTATTGATTAGTAAGAAAATAGCACCGAAATTTTTAAAAGAGAGCATAATCAATCATTAATAATCTATCTTGTTTTATAATAAATGAAACTATGTTTTGTTTAAATAACTAGAGAATAATTATAATAGTTTAATGCTTCTCTTCATGAATAGTGATTATTTCAACATGTGAACATTTCCTGGTATATACGTATGATATGCTTTTGAGTAGTGATATGTTTCTTGCCAAAATAGATTCCATCTGTTACCTTGGTTGCATGGAGAAATTATTTCCTTTATGAGGTTGTGATTTCACCTTTCTGTAGATGGCGCTTCTACCCTTGAAGCTGTTGTCTGTTACCTTGTGTGTTACCTTACCTAACAGTGTTTTTATTGGCTTTATTAATTCCGAACAATGTCCCTCCTTTTTTGGGTTAGCAATGATAATCATTGTGGTATGATTTAGTTAATATTAACATCAAGTGTGCATTGATTAGCACAATATAACTTTCATTTTAAAACAACAAGATAGCATTAAATTTTGAATTGATGATTATGTTTATAACCACCAGCCACATTAACTTAGCCAGCTTATTTGGCATAGTCATTTCTCAGCAGTTCTTTTTAATGTTAATCGATAGTTGTCATTGGGTACAGTTATTATAGATAGACAACATGTAGTGATTTAATGAGTTAATAAAGGTTTCATTGTTGCATTATGCCTTGATGTAGTTAATGTTGTTATTTAATGTCAATTGCTAGTTAGATTGAAATTTGGGATTAATTTATATTTCCCTGCTTAGACCTTAATTAATGATTAAATGAGATTGTGATAATGTTATATTGATTGTAATAATGTCTAAATTGTAAATTTTAGACTTGTGAATCAGATTTGTTTAAGGATTAATGAAGAATCGAAATCTATTTACTAGTAGTAGTATTCACTTACTAAATTTTTTATTTGTGGTTGATGCTCATTGATATATAGTGGTTTTCTAAATTGGTGATTTAGACTCTCTAAAATAGAATTGTATATCATGTTATTGTAGGTGGTAAATCAATGACTTTGTGATTTAGACGGATTAAAGTAGATCTATATTTAACGCTAATTTAGTATTGACCAGTTCAGACTAGATTAATAGGCTGAGTTGTTGTACAGTCATGTAACCGCTTGCGTTTTATTGTTTTCATCATCCTACATCTTGTTGACCCGTTGCTTGGGTTGTGGGTGTAGTCTTCTTGTCTGTTGTTTCATCCTAGCGCGTCGAATTTATATAGAGTTCTCGGTCCAGATAGGATGTGTTGTGCCAAGTTATGGACGTGTTTATCACCTGGGGATGACATGATTCCTGATAAGGGGATCATGGCGTGCCCTATTGGTTAGCGGCGAATGATAACTTGGTTGGAGTCGGTGACTTCTGTGTGAGTGTGGTTGAGCGTCGTATGTTGGTTTGGGCACATGGGTTGAACACATTCATGCGTTGGTTCGCACGCCTTGAGGTTCTAGTCTTGTTCTTCAAGGTCAATATGTTGGGAGGGGGATGTTGTCTCTTAGCTTTTATGCATGTCTGGTTTTTGTCGGGCGAGTATCCATTCCTCCTGGTTGTTCTATGCATGTTCTCCTAGTTTCCCTTATGCCTGTGCATGGTGTTGTAGTAGCCTGTTGTCTGGACTACGTTCTTGTGTTCGTCATCAGTGGTGTGGTTAAACTATTGTCGTCGTCACCTTCTTGCCTAAGAACAAAAAAATTGCATTTTTTCTTCACTTGTAGTCATAACAATGGGGTCGTTATAGTACTATTATTGATTCACCTTTGAAAAAAGTATTATACATATTCTTAGTTTGATATCTTGTATAATGTTTATCTTTTTTCTTCCCAAAATTGTGAGTATGAACATTTTCTAATATTTCATCATCAATGTTGATAGATTCTCCTGCATATTTCAATTTAAAGTTTATATTAAAAAACAAAACCTGAACATAAATTCACTAAAAACTATATACAAGTGTTCATCTTGTATTATCTAAATTTATGTACATACCTATAGGTGATTCGTCTTTTGCTTCAATTTCGGTTTCAACTTCTTCATCAACATTATGAGACAAATCTATTTATGTTTTTTGAAAAACATCAAATCGTAATTACAATCAATTATATTAAACAATATTTTAAATTTGAATTCTATACTTTTAATATAGACAATATGTGCATGCATACCTGGTTGTACTTCTTCTTGTTGAAAATCTCTATTTACATTATCATCGTTTCTTTCTTCAATATTTGCACGTTCTCACTTATTTCTCCAATAATGCTCTTTCCTTTGTTCGTTATGGTGAGTTTCATCTCGAGTGTGATCAAATTTTCTCTTGTGCAAAATTTTGTTTCCCATGACTTTTATAGTTATTTGTAAAAGATATGTTCAACAAAGACTTCACCTTGAAAAAATGATCAACATTTATCTTTAAACATATAAATTTTTATTCCAATAAAAACTTGAAGAAACACCAATTACATTATTCAACAAAAGCCAAAAAGATGTTTCGAAACTGTGTTTAGGTGCTCTAGAAAACCATAAAAAAGCGATGAATTGTGTTAAATATGTTCGATTGAAAGAATATTTATACGATTTGGCACGAAATGAAACGATATGACGTGTCTTTTCATTTTTTCTGACCGACGGAATTCGCTCAACCATATTTCGGCCGAAACAAGGTTTTTTCGACCGAAAACCTTGGAAATTGTTTAGTTATGACGGTTTTCATTAGAATTTAGTGTTTCGGACGAAAACTAGAAATTGGGACTGTATCCAAAAACCAGAGAATTCCCCCAAGCTTACATGAACTTTGGAGGTTTCAGACTCCTACAAATACTCAGAATTTGGTTTTGAAAATGACACCAACATTTGCAAAATTGAATCTACTTTCAATTCCTATAATTTGTTTTCATTTTCATTATTTTTTTAAAAAGATCACTGCATAATATTTTTAGCAGACATTATGATTCAATGAAATGAAATATCCGTATCTCTAAAAATACACAGTGAAAATTTTAGAAAAATTTATAATCATAATCCTTAAACAGTTCTTTTCAAAAGGGTATTTTTAGATTTTACTTTTAAGTAAAAATTAAAATAGATACAAGGTGGAGGAAAACATGTTTTTAAAATCTACAATGTTTTCAGCTTGGTCAACTTCAAAAAATTCTAGAAATTATAATATTCATCTGTTAGATTCAAAATTATAGTCATAATAAAATAGATTCTCTGTAGATTGTTGTAGTATATTTCATTTGTTAAAAACAAAATTTTAATAATAGATACATTGTTGGGGGAAAAAATAACTCATTATCATTCCTTTCATGTTTAAGGAACATATTGTTAAACAATTGTCAAATTGACATATCAAATCTTAATAAAACAAATTGAAAAATAGTCATTGGAAAGCTAACAAAATTCTTTACAAGTTTTGTTTTTACTGTAAAGTGAAATTATAAATAAAAAAAATACTTTTGTATGTCGGAAGTTGAAGAACTTGTGAAAATATAGTTTTTTTTCTCATAAAACAAGAAAAATAGACAACCATCTTCATAATTTTACCCAAAATCCTTTTATATGTGCATACAAAAATTCCTCGCTGAAATAATTGTAGATAGAGACATAGGAGCACAAGAAACATGCCATATGTTATTAAAAATCCATCTTGCAATATGTAGTCGGACCGGTTGTTTTCCCTCAATGTTGGCAGGAAAGTCTTCAAAAAAGTTTCATTTAATAATGAACATGATCAATTTTTTGGAAACTCTGGTTTCATATAAATATATCAAAGAAGACCTACATTCCTTGAACATTTTTCTCTTATAGACACTACACTATCATGGACATTTAACCCACGATACAAGAAAGAACAATGGAAGCCTAGAAAAAATGTTGCAATAATTCGAGTCTGGCCTCAATTTATAACAATTCCTTATTGAAAATTCATATAACTATGAATCATTCTATCAAAGTGAATTACTATTATATAAACCATTCAAAAACATTCCTATTGATATAGGTATTGATAAAGAAGTTATTATTCAGAATTGGAAAAATTTGAGATATCGACCTTGGCATGTTCAACGAACAGAATCAGAAACAAAAAGTATTGAAGAAGATGATGAAATAAATGAAGAATAAATCATTCCTCTCGATGACATGGATGAATGGAAAATAATATCGCACATTATTCCTCTTAATTCTATTCAAGTGTCTGACATTGATACTCTCGGTCAAACAGACTTTGACTTGAATCATTTGTAGGATCATACTATGGGTTCAGATAATGCAACAAAAGAAACAAATAATTTCATCCAGAATGTGAAATTGATTGGAGCAATAAAAAATAAGTCTCTTTCCACATCAACATCTTCATTTTCATTTTCCGAAAAACAACAACTTTGTTTGCATATTATCATTGAACATTTCAATGATGCAAATACTGAATATCCACTAAAGATAATTGTTCAAGGAATTGCAGGAACAGGAAAGTCATAACTTATACATTGTATTTCAAAATAATTTAACTCTCACTCAATTAATGGAAAAAAAACTTTTTCTTTTATTAACACCTACTTGAATCGTTTCTTTCAATATTCAAGCTAAAACAATATACTCAGCATTAAGAATTCCTATTAAAGACTTTAAACCTTTACAGGGTCAAGAACTTGCAGTATTTCAATAGAAAATGAAACATATTAAATACATTTTGATAGATGAAATGAGCTTCATTGGACCGAGGTTGTTCATGCAAATTGATTCACAATTGTGTGAATCATTTCCAGAAAAGAAATCTATTCCATTCGATGGAAAAATGTTAATTCTTATTGGAGACCTTGGTCAATTACCACCTGTCAAAGATAAGACATTATATGTAGGTAACACAACTACTAAGATTCTATGGAAGGATTTCAAAACGATTGTCACTTTAGATAGATTTTTTTGTCAACAAGGGACAAATCAAAAGCAAACACATTTTTGAAGATTATTGACAAACATGATAAATGCAGATGCAAAATTGGATGAATAGAATATTTTGATGTAAAGGACAGACACATCTATGGATTCCATTGAAAATAATAGTTTCAAATAAAAAAAACCATTTATTTCCAACAAACAAATTGGTTGATCTCCACAACAAGTCCATGTTTAAATCATTGATTAGTCATATTAGACAATGTGTTGCAAAACATACAAAGAACAAATAATTTAATGATGCAGAAGATGAACAACTTGAACGTGAAATTATTTTATCTACGGGTCAATGTGTCATGTTGACATCCAATTTGTGGGTAGAAGTAGGGATAGTAAATGGAGCACTTGGAACTGTTAAAAAATATTCTACTATCATGGATCAAGACCACCTCAACTACCAATTTATACAACTATTATGTTTCATAATTACATTGGTATACCATGGGACATGACAGATGAAAATATTGTACTGATACCACCAGTTGTTAAAGGAAAATAGAAACAAATCCCATTACGTATGGATCGATCTCTAACTATACACAAATCACAAGGATTGATAATAGATAAAGTGACAATTGATACTAGTACTACTGAAAGACAAGGTTTAACATTTACAACAATTTCAAAAGTTAAAACAATAGATGGTTTAAGGATATCACCACCATTCTACTTTATTATTTTAGTGTTTGAATCAAATTATTTTTATTAAATGTTTGACTTATAAAAACACCTTAAAATAATAACAACCCTTTATTGTTTTATGAAATGATGGATATTAAATTAAACATTAAAGTTGCGGAAAAGAAATTAGAAACACAGAATAGCATGTCATGAAGAAGCAACAAATTGCATAATTTGGCTGTTAAATTTCTAATATGAATATGCAACATAACATAATCATAACTTCGAGCATTTACAACTTGAAATCTCATCATTCCACTAGGAACTCTTGTATAGAGATCAAATGCAAGAAAAAACCAAAAATTAATTTTTAAAACATTTTTTTGTAAATATCCATTACTTTATACAAATGTTATTTATGTATTTTTTGTTTGAATGCTTTCTTTAATAAATAGAATATTTTATACAATGTCCATATTATTTTCTATATAGAGATCAAATGCAAGAAAAAACCAAAAATTAATTCTTAAAACATTTGTTTTTGTAAATATCCATTACTTTATACAAATGTTATTTATTAACATTTATGTATTTTTTTTGTTTGAATGCTTTCTTTAATAAATAGAATATTTTATGCAATGTCCAGATTATTTTCTATATAATTTTTATACAAACATATAAATGGAAGCTATAACCTTTTTATATCATTTAAGAAAAAAATAATTAATATTTTCATATACATGTAGCGTAAAATAAAATAAAAAACAATTATAATTCTATAAATTTTATTCTTAAAAAAATATTTTGATGTAGCAATGTGACATCATATTCGAATATTCATACAATGTGACATAAAATTAATGAAAATCACAATCTCGCATAAAGTTAAAAAAACAAAAACAAAAAAAAACAAAAAACATTTTCAAATGTCACAATATGACATCAAATTTCATAACACCAGATTAATGAACAATGTGATGTCTAATGAAATTTCATGAACAACTTAATATAACAAATAAATAACACAACAATTTTGCAATGACCATTATAGATGTCACAATACGACAAATAAATAACATTGCAATGTAACACGCTATTTCAATAGCTTTGAATTGCCACATAGTAATTAATAGAGAAATGCTTTAATCAATAACACTTTGTTTTGACATAACCATTAATGCATTGTTATGAATGTCACAATGTGTCAAATTCAAATACTCTTCAACATCGTCATATGAATGTTGCAATCTGACCACATAACAATAATAATAATAAATTTAAAAATTAATATATAAATATATTAAGAATTTATAAATATAATTTATTTATAAATATATTTTTATGTTGAAACAATGAATATGTTTGAACAAAAGCATTTATGAATGTTGTTAACTCCTAACACATATCATTCACATGAAAATACAACAACATATTCTATCAACAATATAATGTGAAAGTCATAATGTGATATAGCCATTAGTGCATCGACATGGATGTTGTGGGATGAATTAATGTTAAGCGAAAGATGCAAAATCATATTTTTGTGTTCCAAGACTGAATATGTTTAATAATCATTTGAATTTCACATGATATTTGATAACCACCACAACATCACATAACTATTAACATTGTAATATAAATGTTGCAATGTGACAAAAAAAAATCAAAGTATCAATTTCACATCGAATTTAATTAATTACACAATTTGACAAAAAAATATTGAATATCCCAATATTACTTAACATAAAACAAAAACCTTTTTAAATATGACAATGTCATATCACATTTCGTTAACATGACTTAATAATAAAACATTAATAAACCTGATATGAAAACTCACGAACACTTTAATTAGACATAGCCATCAATGCATTAATATAACTGTAAGAATTTGTCAAATTCATTTTACCCATACATGTCGCGATATGAATGTCAGAATGTGATAAATCCCTTTTCAATATCACAATACGACATCACATACAATAAACCTCAAACCATCTCTATGTTCATTACTATTATTTAAAAATAAAATATTATTAATAATATAAATATAACTATAATAATCTAGAGGGAGATAGGATATGTATATCTCTGTAGACTTTACCAAAATAGTTAAGGAATAAAGGTCTCATACACCAATTTAATGTGCTTTAGCATGACTTTAAAAATAAATTATTAATTATTATTATTATTAAACAATAATAAAATAACCAATAATATATATTATTATAACTAATACAAATATTTATTATTTACTATTATTATTCTTAAATATAAATAATAATAATAAATAGTAAATTATATATATATATATATATATATATATATATATATATATAAATCAATACAAATATTTATTATTTACTATTATTATTTTTTATTATATTAATTATAATAATTAATATAAAAATAATAATTAATATTATTTATTGAACATATTTTTATGTCACTCATCCATAACTAGCAACAACTACATTGACCACATTAATAATATTAATATATCTGCTAATCCATAACTATCAACAACCACATTAGACCACATTAATGTGTCTATTGTTACTAATGTTATTATTTTTCAAACTTACCCAAATCATGTAAACCGGTATTTATGAATCATGTGCCTCTTCATATATGTCTTGGTTAAAAGAGTACTTGTCTTAATATCTTAAGAGTCAGGAAAACCTATGTATAAACTTAATCTTGTTGAGCCATATTTGAACTTTTACATCACTACAAAAATCATATTGCGAGATGTTTATTTGAATAATAATTAAAAATATATCAACAAATACTAAATTCCTCGAAAAAAACAAATACTAAATTCCTCAATACGATAAACTTGAAAAAAACATCAAGGAAATCAATTTCAAATCAACTTCTTTCTTCGCTTCACCGCCTCCACTCTATTTTGAATATGAATTAATATTAATTGTTTTTTAAACAACTATTGCTGGCCTCTCATTCATTTTTGAAGGTCGTAGTCGGTCGATATACTGAGACACATCTTCCAATGATCTACTTGACACGTCGACGTCTAGTACACGTGTCAGCGCAAACTGAATAGCAACAAAAGTGTTTACATGTGGACCAATCGTAGAAAAGAATTTTGATTCCTTTCGTGAACTCTATCACGAATGTGTCGGTGAACACAGATTCTAACAAAGTTACTATTGACACACGTGTCAGCAATACAGGGGAGGGAATCGGGAGAAGTGACGAGAGCCTTAATTTTAGCTCTTTTTTTCTCGCACAGCCCACCGTCGATTTGTAGTGCTCGAGTCGATCTGAGCCGTCCACCGAGTGCGCACATCCCACCGTCAAGTTGTGGTGCGCGAATCGATCTGAACCGTCGGCCCAGTGCGCACAGCCCACCGTCGATTCGTCGTGCGCGAGTCAATCTGAGCCGTCCGCCCAGTGCGCAGGAAGGTTCTGGTCGCGCCCATAAAGTCGGTGAGTAGCGAGAAGATACAGGGGACTCGGCCGCTGGCGCCGTTCTAGATTCTTATTTTGTTTTTCATTTCGTTTCATTTGAGATTAATTCCATGGAATGTCGTTTAATTTCATTTCATGAGCTGTGTAAGGAGGTGGAAGAGCTCTATATAATACTACAGTTCTGTAAAGAAACCTAAGCAGAGTTA
>ML780008.1:1240778-1288950 GCA_009831015.1 Picea engelmannii
GGATCCATGGGCATTGTTGCCCTGGATTGTTGACTATGTAACCCTGTAACCCCCTGTGTGCAAAGAAAACAACAAGTGGGAGAATGTTGGGTATGTGTTATATTCTTTGCACGAGTAGTAGTGTCTGAGCGCCTGCGTCGGGCACGCGGGGGGGTTAGAGGGGGGCAGAGCCCCCCGCGCGGGGGTTCGGGGGCAGCGCCCCCCAAAAAAATTTTTGGGCCGACATATTTTCGCCGGTTTCGAGCTGACATATTATCGCCGAGCCGACATATTTCCGGGACGACATATTTCCGGGACCACATGATATTAGGTGGTTTTCGGCACATGGTTTTTTGCCGATGGTTTTCTATTTCCGGTTAAGGAATTAGGGTTTTGGACTATCCAGGTCATTGGGTTAGGGTTTTGGATGCCGTTGGCTCCTATATGTATATTGTATTGTAAACAATGTAACACAATGTGTATCAATATAATATATGTTGGTTTTCCCAGTTTGGGTTTCCAGGTGAAAAATCTCTGTGTAATGTTTGTATTTGCCATTGTATCTTTTCTGTTCTTTTCTGAATATCAGTTTGCAGTAGATATTGTACAAGGTTAGGATTTACAGATTTTCTTGTTTATATTAATAAATGTATTGCATTCCCCCCTCTTAATTTACTCTCAACCCCCTATTTTAATCTTTTTATTTTCCTAATTTTAATAAATAAATTTAATTTATCTTATTTTCCTCTTTCATCCCTTCGTATTTTAATTAGATTAATTTATTCATTTTCATAAATGGTCATTTGAAAACTAACCTTTTTACCTATTTTACTCATTTTATTCACTGTATATATTCTCAAACCAACATTTTTTTCTACTATCACTTTCATCTTTATATGTCCTTGACGATGGGTGGAGTGTCCAATCTCTAAAAATTGATCAATGAGGGAAAATATTGAATTTTGCAATTTGGGCTCAAAATTGAAAATTGCTCATTTCTTGCCTTAACTAATATTTTTTTGGTGAACACCTTAATGAGATGGGCATATCACCAAAATATTTCCAATGAGATAACAAACACTGAAAACAAAGTTTGTATGATAAAGTTATACTTTTGACAAGTCAATTGTTTCTTTGACCATTGCAATGTCTACTAGTACCCATGCATCTATTACTTGGAGAAATGGGGATAGTGATGTATAGATTTCCAAAAGTATTTTACAGGGTCCAAGGCCCTAACCATAATCAAAATGTGGGGATCCAAGTCTCTAATCCCAACAATTAAGAAGGAAGTTAAACTCCTAGCTAGACAAGCAGAAAGGAGTCTTATATATTATTTTCCATAGTAGTGCAGAAAAGGAACAAGACAAACACAAAGAAAGAAGGATGATCTCATATAAATTTAGGGCACAATGTCCAATTACTCCATAATGAAAAATTTCTTTGTAATTCTAAAAGTAATAAGAGCAAGGAATTATGCTTTATTTTTTGTTAGATTTTTTTTCTCATGAGCTTCTCTAGGGTAAAAGTTGTGTGTTAAATAATGTGTTTGTTGTAGTTTCTATTGTTGATACAATAATGTGTATGAAATCTGTTTTCACTATCTAATATTGACATACATATCAACCTCTACACGATAAAGCTTAACCTCAACATAATTGTATTATATCGAACATAGGAACACCATATTGCATAGTACTATAGTGAACATAGGAACAACATAGTCTAGTGGTATATTGAGCAATAAATCTCTACACAATAGAGCATGGAATCATTGTAATTGTAGTGACATTGAGAGTAGAAATCAATGTACCTTACAAGATAAAAAAGGTCCATTGTGACAAATTTTACATTAAATATCCAAGGAAATTTACAAATCATATGATATCAAATTAAGTTTTAGAGTGTTGGGATAATAGCGATGGGTAATCCTTGAAGTGAGAGACTCCAAGCATTGTAAGAGATGAAACAAAAAATTCAAGTGGAGAATGAAGTTCTAAAAATGAAATTTAAGGAAGTGGAGAATCTATTATTAGTGGAATGAACCAACTTAAGGAAGATAATGTCTAAGCTATGGATATGTTACAAAAATAATTCGTAAATCTATAAGATATTGTTGAAGAATTCAAGTGATATGTAAACTAATGTGGATATTCCACTAGAACAATTTGTCACAATAGGTCTTATAATAGTCTAAAATCTTAGATTTATGCGGTTTATTTCCTTAGATCTCATATATATTATCTCTAGTTTATGGCTTGAATTTAAGAAATAACTAAAATACAAAAATGAAAGAACATGCAAAAAATACACACCATCCACACAAATAAACACAATATTTGACCTAAGAAACCCAATACAGGAGAAAACCCATCTAGAAGGTGAGCCCTATTCTCTTCTCTCTTTGCTTCAATTATAAAATGCACATACAAAGGAATGGGAGCTCACTATGGAGTTACCTTTTGACATTGTGGCCTAAATGACTGCTATAGAATCCTCCTCCTCCTCCTTTGTTATGTTCACAAAATAACACTCTCAGATGTATTTCTCATCTATGGAACACAATACAATGCAAAAGAATGGAACCCCTTCTCCTCCTAGTGACCTGGTATTTAACGATGTATCCTGATATCCATCTAGGGGTATTCTTTTAACTTCTTCAACCCTAAATTGTTATAAGGTTTTGGCCCTTCTATAATATTATTGAGATTCCACACATGGCTAGCCCCATATGTATGAGTAATGGGGGATGATGTTTCATTCTCTCATACCATGGTGGTCAACATAGTAGGTCAACTTGCGAGAGACATAAATTTTGCATACGATCTCCAATTGACATGAAGTTTGCACCATTGGAAATATCTATGAGTGTAGATCAGTTTCAATGGGTATAAAATAAATATAAGAAAGTTTTTGACCCTCAAAAATGTTGTTTGATTCCTCAAAATGACTCGGAAAGGTTTCAAGCCCTAATTTTCCAAACTGGGACCTATCATTAAAATAACCCTACAAGTTGATTCCTCCAATTTTTTCCACTCTAAAAGCATCGAGATAGATGAAAAATAAAATATTGATTCAATTTGGATCATACCTCCTTATTTAGGGAGGATTTTGGTCCCCAGAAGCTTTACTGGATGAGGTGAGGAAAATTTTCATCTACCTTCTCCCTAGAGTACCAATTTTGTTTTCTTGGAAATTGACCTTTCAACCCAATCTGCTAAAGGTCATGCTACCCATGTCTTGTAATTCTATAATTCTTCTGCAAAAATATGTCTTCAACCAACTCTGCTTGAGAATATGGTGTTAGGTCTTCTATGGTAGGTAGGACCTCCTCCTCCTTTTGATCTAACATGGAAGGCTCATTGAATTTCAGATTCTCCACATTCATGATTGAATAAATGTGCATGTATGGGGGTAGACTGAGTTTGTAGGTGTTACCTCCCACCTTCTCCAATATTTTGAAAGGGATATAATCCATATCCTTGATCTTCTTACCAAGACCCTACAATATTTCCTTGTTCAATTGTAACCAGATCATGTCTCCCACTTTGAATGACTTCTCGATTATGTGTTGATCATGTCTAGCCTTATACTTCTCCTATGACTTATTCAACATCTAATGTACTTGCAAATGGACCTGAATAATATTCTCAACAATTTTTTCTGCTCTCATTGCATCTCCTGTGAGGTCCTCCCTCACTCCTATTTTCTTTCCATGTACAACATCCAAGGTTGAAGGTGGATAATATCCAAAGTAAGTTTCAAAAGGTGACTTACCAGTAAAAGTGTGGATTGGTTTGTTATAAGAGTGTTATGTATAGATCATATTTTCATTTAGGTCTTCAAATGCTTCTTATTGTAACCCGTCAAAAGATACACCAAAGCATTATTGGCTAATTTTTTCTTCCCATGATCCAACGGGATCTTGGTGGCCACCCACCTTGTCCAAATGGCTCAAAACAGTTTTTTGGCAACTTACATTTTTTAGCAGTTTTTCGGTTCTTGAACTTTCGGGGTCATTTGAGGGCCTAAACGATGATTTTCAGGATCAAACACCTCAATAATAGCCAAATTCTTTGATTTATCCCCCTAATTAATCTCCTCTTCAATACCTTTCCAACAAGCTATTGTGCACTCAAAACGGAGATCGTATGAAAAAGTTACGACCCTGGGAAGTTGATGTATTAACTTACCCCAATGGGGCCCACATGAATTTTGGCACTTCATCTCCTAGGGTTAGGTTTTTGGATGTATAGGGTTTTGGCATTTATGTTTATTGTAAAAATGCCTCCAGAGCCTCATTTTACTCATATTCTTGTGAATGAGCATAGCCGTCACATCTCTTCTCAGAGATAAGTTGCCACCATTTTAGCAAGTTTGTTTCAGTTTGCATTTTACAATTTTCAACATATTTTTTATTTAATGGAAGCCAAGTTTTATTGTATCTCTTTTATTGTTCATTGTGTCTCTTTGTTAATATTATAAATATGTGGTTTCATTTTGTTCCTCTCATAAATCCAGATCAGTTGTATCAAAGGGATCTGCTCCTTGTCATTTTTTTAACGCATGTGCCCGACACAGTCAGGGTATAGAGAGTTGGGTCTCGAGCTTGTTTCTCTTGAGGACAACTTCTCTCGCATGCCCAAGAAACCATCCATGGTGGGGAAAAAGAAAGATGACAAGACATGAGATCCTTTCAAAATTTTGCTCAAGTAATCCCTTGAGGGACAGAGGAACGAAATGATGGACATATTTGCACAAATACTTCGATGACTGTCGACATACGATGCATCCACCTCAAGAGGAGGCGCCACCCTCTTCAAGGTACAAATCAATTTTTATATTCCTATATTTGAAGTTCAAATATATGTCGATACCGTAGATAAATGGTTAAACCTTCTAGAAGAGTATTTTTTTTGTCCACAACTTTTTTGATAGAGAAAATATTACATTTACACTCCTCAAGGCCATCCCCCATGTCAAATATTGGTGGGAGAATTTCTGTGAGAAAAAGGAAATAGAGGGGTCCAAATTATTTGCAGTTGCACCCACTTGGGGTTCCTTCAAGGATGTTATTAAGGAACATTACTACCTTATTAGAAGTTATGATGACTTGTATACAAGATGGACCACACTGTGGAAGGAAAGAGACCAAAAACTTCCATAGTTCACGAATGTCTTCCATACCTTGCACACCAAGCTGGGTATCAAATATTATGAGCGACATACGGTGCTCAAGTACTGCGATGGTCTACATAGATACATCCAGAAAGAAATGTAATTTTTGGACATCTCATCCTTGGGTGCAGCCTATTGATATGTCGTCAAAATCGAGCAGAAGTTGAAACAAAAGATGCGGTCGTTTGGGTCTGATAAACCCTAAGAATAGAAGCAAGGAAATGTTAGCTCCAACCCATAGAAAAAAGGACAAATAAAATATGGACAACCTCAGGAAAACCAGTCCAAGCTGCAAGAAAAGAAGGACAATGGCAAGACGAAGAAGGATACCGAGAAGTGGTGCAACTTACATAGGATCCCCTGGAATAACAACGCTGATTTCCACTCAAACAAGTCATTGCTGGCTAAAGTAAAAGCCTCTTAATCAAATGTGGGTTACGACTCTGAGTCAGAACTAGAAAATGGGATACGGATCATTGACGCAAAACCCAGTGGCACTGTTTCTACCACCAAGATCTAGCCTGGTGAACCTAATGATATAGAGGAAGGCGAGCGTCTCTTTCATTCACAGATGTGGGTAAAAATCACTCTGGTGCACTTCATTGTTGATAGTGGTAGCCAGAATAACCTCATCTTAGCAGAGGTTGTCAAGCATCTAGGCCTACCAACAACGTCGCACTCACAGTCCTACACCATCAGATGGCTCCATCAAGGAAGTGATTTTTGCATCAGCCAACAGTGTCATCTGTCGTACGACGTCAATCCATTCAAAGATGAGGTATTGTGTGTTGTTTCTCCCCTTGAAGTTTGTGATGTTCTTTTGGGCTAACCTTATTTGTGGAAACACCATGTTTTATATGAGTCTTGGCCTCACAGTGTTATTATTAATTTGAATAGGAAATTGTACAGGATACCCGAGGCAGTCCCACCTAGTTCTATTTCCTTGATCTCTACCAAGAAATGCAAGAAGGTCATTTCTCAGAAAAAGAATTTTTTCTTCTTTGTGATTCGCTCTCAGAGTGAGTGAAAGGTTGCAACCACATCCATGGCCTCCACAATTGACCTCTCCATGTAGTAGAAACAAGTGGATAAGGTCATGGAAGAATACAAAGACATATTCTCATCACCTACTGGGGTACCTCTGCACTATCAGGTCAAGCATCTAATCGATCTGACCCTCAACACACCGCTACCCAATGGGCCAATCTATTGCTTCTCTCTGCTATAAAATGAGGAGATCAAGAATCAGATCCAAGAAATGCTCCACAAGGGGAACATCTAACCCATCTTATCACCTTGTGGAAGCCCAATCGTGTTGGTGTAGAAGAAAGGCGGGACTTGGTGACTCTGCATTGATTGCCAGGCCCTAAATAAAATCACAGTTAGGAACCGGTACTCAACTCCCTGAATAGATGATCTCCTTGATTGGCTCAAGGGGGAAAAATACTTCAGTAAGATTGATCTAAAGTCTGGCTACCATCAGGTCCCAATAGAACTAACATATGTATGGAAAACTACCTTCAAGTCAAAAGAAGGTCTTTTTGAATGGTTGGTCATGCCCTTTGGTTTGAAAAATTCCCCAACAACTTCCATGAGGATGATGGACGATATCTTGTAGAATTTCACTAATGCTTTTGTGGTGGTGTATCTAGATGACATTCTCGTCTACAAAAAGACTTCACAAGATATATGCCAACTTGGAAAAATGATCCTTCAGCTTGAAAAGGGTCCAATACCTAGGCTACATTGTTGATGCACATGGTGTGCATGTTGATCCAACCAAGATCCAAGTCATCCATGACTGTCCAACCCCAACCACACTCGCTGAGCTTCGAAGCTTCTTAGGCCTTGACAATTTCTATCGAAGGTTCATGTTGGGATTCTCCCATATTGCATGAGCCCTCGACCAAATAACTAGATGTGGTGGTAAGGAAAAATTTATGTGGGGCCTGTCCCAAAAGAAGGAGTTCGATGATATGAAGCAAGGCTTGTGCTTCGTCCCAGTGATTTCATTACCTAACCTACAAAAAATCTTTGAGATCGAGACAGATGCTTTAGATTATGTTGTGGGCGTAGTCATCATTGAACATGACCACCCTATGCCCTATCATAGTGAGACACTATCAGATTTCATCTGTAAGTACCCTAATTATGACAAAGAAATGTACTCCATTTTGCAATCCTATTTCCAGTGGAGGCATTACATTCTTGGGAAGGAGGCAATCATCCACATTGATCATAAGTTGTTATCATGCATGCAAACACAAGGAAAATTGCAAAATGAATTCCATCAAAAGTGGCCTAGGTATTTGCAATAGTTCCACCTCAACATCAAGTATAAAACAAAAAGTACCAACCGAGTCACTGATTTCTTCAACCAACCTCCAATCGTGAAACTCACTACAATGCTCAATTTGTGCTGCCACAAGACCTTCAAATGTCCCCACCTCTATGAGATAGATCCTGACTTCGCCAACACCTAACGGATGTTGGGCGCAAACACAATTGTCACCAATTTCCATCTTCATTATGGGTTGTTGTTCCATATGGGCCATCTATGTGTTCCATCAAGTGAGTGAGTGAAGCTGATTTGGGAAGCCCACTATAGTCGGGTGGAAGGATACTTCGGTGTGGAAAATACAGTGGTAGTGTTGCAGTGGAATTTCTAATGGCTGAAACTTTTACAGGATGTCATCAAGTATATTCTGTCATGCACTACTTGCACTATTTCCAAATCATCCATTAAGAAACAAGGCTTGTACAATCCTCTTCCTACTCCTGAAAGGCCCTGGGAATCCATCTCAATGGACTGCATGTCGGTCCTTCCATCTACCAAGCAGGGAAATGACTGTGTGTTTTTTGTTGTTGATCGCTTTTACAAGATGGCAATTCTGGCCACCTGTAAGAAGAGAATCATAGCGGAGGCCATTTCCAAGATCTTCTTTGAATAAGTGTGGGTACACTTTGGGATCCCAAAAACCATTATCTCAGATTGGGATAGTTGGTTCCTCAACACATTCTAGTCGAATCTTTGATCATTGCTTGACACCAAGCTCACCAAGTCCACTTCCTTCCACCCCTAGATGGATGGCCAAACCGAGGTCATCAACCGGATGATTGTGCACATCCTACACATGTACAATTCTAATCACCTTCAAACCTGGGATGAGAATATTCCCTATGTTCATCATATTTACAATAAATCCATACATAGCTCAACTGGCCACGACCCCTTTGAGGTGGGTTTGGGATTTCAACCATTGGTTCCCATGGATGTTGCACTACCCCTTGCATCCACCTAGGAAGACTTGTCGCATGCTCCAATTGGAGCCGACAAATACACCTGGTTTATTTAGCATATCCAACACATCTTCCAATAGGTTTAGGATATTTTACAGAAGTATAATGCCAAGTACAAGTAGTGCCATGATCAACACTAGGTGCCACACTAGTTTTAGGTGGGAGATAAAGTTTGTTTTCACTTCCACATAGAATAATTTACAGGGCCTCATTTGAATCTTCATCCACTCTGTTATGGACCATACACCATCACCAAGGATGAGGGTTAAAATTATTTTGAGAAAAAACTTTCCCCATTCCTTGGCTCTCACCCAGTATTCAATTTGGACCTCCTTCGACCTTATTTCACACCATTATTGGACACCTCAGATAATAGAACAATTGACACCAACATATCTCAACCCTGACTGCATGGAACAAGAATCCACTGATCATATCATGGACACATAGATCAAGGGAACTCTCCAGCAGAGGATCCATCTCTATTGGGTTGTCAAAGCAAGGTAGCTCCTACACCAAGTCAAGTGGCTCACCCGGGGCCAAATTCAACAAAAATTTCCTCATCTGACGGGGGAACTCAATGCAATGGAGACCATTGCTTCCTAATGTAAAAGTATTGATCTAGGAGGATATCAGTGGCCACCCACCTTTTCCAACTAGCTCAAAATAGTTTTTTGGCAACTTACTATTTTTAGCAATTTTTCGGTTCTTGAACTTTCGGAGCCATTTTGAGGGCCTAAACAATGATTTTTCACGATCAGACACCTCAATGATATCCAAAGGATCTGATTTATCCCCCCAAATGAATCTCCTCATACATACCTTTCCAATGAGATATCGTGCGCTCAAAATAAAGATCGTATGCAAAAGTTACGACCCTGGGAAGTTGATGTACTAACTTACCCCAATGGGGCCCACATGAATTTTGGCCCTTCATCTCCTAGGGTTAGGTTTTTGGATGTCTAGGTTTTTTGCATTCTTGTTTATTGTAAAAAGGCCTTCAGAGCCTCATTGTACTCATCTTCTTGGGAATGAGTGTAGTCATCGCATCTCTTCTCAGAGATAAGTTGCCACCATTCTAGCATGCTTGTTTTAGTCTGCATTTTACAGTTTTCAGCATATTTCTTATTTAATAGAAGCCAAGTTTTACTGTATCACTGTTATTGTTCACTATGTTTCTGTGTTAGTATTATAAATTTGTGGTTTCATTTCGGTTCGCTCATAAATCTGGATCATCCCATCTGTCTATGGATGGAATGTTGTAGATATATTCAACTTAGTGTCCTTATTCTCCCACAATGTAGTCCAAAATTCATTGATGTAACATTCCCCAGGTTAAATAAGGAAAATTACTACGCGTAAAATACACATAAAATGAAATTTTCTTCCACTAATTATATTCATGAAGCCTACCAGCTACGACTTATTCACATTTACAACCAGATTCTAATACCCATAATTAAATGCAACTATGACATTCTAAACAAGCATGAATGAAACTTATAAAACATATATAACAACATATAAAACCATTCTCATTCATAGAGTAAATGCATAGCCATGAACTCATAAATAGCTCAACAAAATAAAGAAACACTTATATTTAAAAGAGAGTTTGTGCAACCAATTTCTTGGGAAGGACATTCCACCCAAACATAGGCCCTTTGTTCCAAATCTCAACAGCAAGTCAACCCTGATCTAGGGCTAGGAATCCACAAAAAAAGGGTGACTCTCAGAGTCCCCTCATAGATCAATATCACACAACCCACTCGTTTTCTCCTACAACTATCCTGAATTTCTTCTAGCTCTCTTCCTCTTGACTTTCCCAACCCAAAGAATGTACCGCTTCATTGCTCTCAGTCCATTGGGCATCCCATTAATTTATTAGGGTCTCTCTGGCTCATGCAACTATGTATATCTCTGCTGGGAATTCAAGGGAACTCACTGCCAGGAAAACCACCAACAAAAACAACAACACACACGTGTTGATACAATGCAACTCACCCCGGTGTTATACAGTTATTTTCCACTTAATTACCTGATGGACATCATCTGGAGGCTAGAGGGATGAGGCACTGAGTTATGTCACTTTTCCCTTGATATTTTAGCACCTTTTTTCCTATTTGTAGGTTGTCCATTTACAACTTGTGACCCAAAGTTGTTGGTCATGATTTTCCCTCTTACAAGTCGGGACCGGTCATAGAACTTAAGAAAGAAAGGAACGACCGGGTATGTTATTCCCTAATTAGGATTGGTTACAAAGAAATGATACCAAGCTTCAAATTCCTCGTAATATGACCTCGAGAAGCTTGCTATCTTGAGTGTTCATATCTATCCTCCATATTATCTCTATCATCCTATATATTTAAGGTCTCTCATGGGAAAAGGGGAAGAAAAGATAGGGTAAAGTTATACTATCGAATTGATCATAGAGCTTGGGCAAGGACATTGGGAAGAGCTTCATCAAGCCATTTGTTTGTAAGTTGTAATCCTTTTACTTTATTAATATAAGATGCACATGACTTTCCCCTCTAATTGATTGTATATGATTGTCATGATATTCATAGAGAATCAATATTTTCATGTCTTCATGTCATATTATTAGATCTATCATTAATTCATAGATTTTATATTTGATCTTGTGAGAGGTATTTGTTTGTGTTTCCATGTGTTGATATCCGTTCTTGTGGAGGCGAAGGACATATTTGAAAGAGAGAAAAAACAAGGAATGTGTGAGGACAACTGTCGAATTATCAAGTAGGTCTTTTATCCTGTTATATCATAGGTCCTTTTCATGTGTGATTCATATCTAGGAAAATCTATTGCTTGCATCTCTATTCTATCTTAGGTATAGGAAGAGCCTAAAGGAGGTAACTCCTACAGGGTACAATTATCATACAACATAATGGTGACTCCACTGGGGAATTCGTTATTGTTTATATAGTTTTCTTCAAAAAAAAATTAATCAGGTTTTTCAAGATCCTTGCCTGTTCAAGGCCCATTTTTGGTTTTGTTCTGACAATGAGTATTTTCCGAGCCTGTTTGAAAATTTTCTCTATCTCTATCTTATGGGTTGAATTTAATAAATAACTAAAATAACTAAAATATCTCTATCTTATGGATTGATTTATTATCTGTATCTTATGGATTGAATTTAATAAATAACTAAAATGGAAAAATGAAAGAACATGCACAAAATACACACCATCCACACAAATGAACACAATATTTGAACTAGGAAACCCAATACGAGAGAAAAACCAGCTAGAAGGCGAGGCCTATTCTCTGCTCTATTTGCTTCAATTATAAAATGCATATAAAAAGGAATGGCAATTCACTATGGAATTACCTTTTGACATTGTGGCCTAAACTATTTCTACATAATCCTCCTCCTCCTCTATTATCCTCGCAAAATACCACTCTTATATGTCTTTCTCAGCTATGGAACAAGATAAAATAAAAAGGAATCGAACCCCTTCTCCTCCCAGTGGACCAATATTTAACAATGTATCTTGATATACATCTAGGGGAAAGGTTTTGACTTCCTCAACCCTGAATTGTTATAAGGTTTTAGAAATTCTATAATATTCTTGAAAGTCCACATGGCTAGCTCCATATGCATGAGTAATGGGGGCTTACGTTGCATCCTCTCATACCATGGTAGTCAACACAGTAGGAAAACTTACATGAGGCATAACATTTGTATAAAAGATCCAATGGATACAAAATTTTCACCATTGGAAAGGTCTCTAAGCATATATCAGTATCAAGGGGTCTAAGCTAAAGAAAATGATCTTTTAACCCTAAAAAAATGTTGTTTAATGCCTAAAAATGGCTCTGGGAAGTTTCAAATCCTAATTTTCCAAACTGGGACCTACCGTTAAAATGACCCTACAATCTAATTCCTCTAATTTTTCCCACTCTGAAAGAATAGAGATAGATGAAAAATAATATAATGATCCATTCTGGACCATACCTCCCCATTTAGAGAGGCTTTTGTTTCCCAAAATATTTATTGAATGAGGTGAGTAAATATTTCCTCTAGTTTTTCCCTAGAGTACCATTTTTGTTTTATTGGAAGTTGTCCTTACAACCCAATCTGATAAAGGTCATGTTGCCCCTATCTTGTAGTTCTAGACTTATTTTGTAAAAATGTGTCTTTTTCGAACTCTACTTGAGTATCTAGTGCTAAGTCCTCTATGGTAGGTAGGACCTACTCCTCCTCCTGATCCAACATGGAAGGCTCATAGAGTTTCATATTATCCACATTCACTACTAAAAAAAATCACATGTATGGGGGTATACCGAGTCTGTAGGAATCATCTCCCACCTTCTCCAATATCTCAAAAGGGCCATACCATAGATCCTTGATATTATTACTAGAACCATGTAGTCTTTCCTTGTTCATTTGTAACCAAACCCTGTCTCCCACTTTGAATGAATTCTCAATTTTGTGTTGATCATGTCTAGCCTTATACTTTTCCTATGACTTCTTAAATGTCTCATGTACTTGAAAATGGATTTTCCTAATATTCGCAACAATTGTTTCTTCTCGCAATGCATTTCCTATGATGTCCTTCCTCACTCCTCCTTGTTTTCCATATGCAACATCCAAGGGTGAAGGTGGAAAATACCCAAAGTAAGTTTCAAAAGGTGACTTACTAGTAGAAGTGTGGATTGCTTTGTTACGAGTGTTGTATATAGATCATATTTTCATCCTAGGTCTTGAGATGCTTCTTAATGTAACTCATCAAGATATACACCAAAGTCTTATTAACTAGTTTTGTCTTCCCATTTGTTTGTGTATGGAATGTCATAGATATCTTTAACTTAGTTTCCATATTATCCCACAATGTAGTCCAAATGCATTGAGAAATTTGGTATCCATGTTTGAGATGATGCTCCTTGGTATCTCAAAGCGCACCTAGCCCTATTCAAAGAACTTTTTTGCTACTTCTTGTACTTTGATGATCTTTTTATAAGGCATAAGAATGCATATATTTTTTAACCTGTCAACTACCAAAAATAGATAGTTGTGTCCTTTCCTTGTTGTTGGTAAACCTCTCACAAAATCCATGGAAATGATTTCCCGAGGTCGAGTGGGTACATGTATAGAAACAGATTCTTATTATTGGGTTTGATGGTACAAAACATTATGCATCCTCTATTATATCATGCTACATATTCTTGCATTCTGGGCTAGTGCACATACCTCTATACATTAACAATCATCCTCCCAACACCAAAATGTATCACAACCTTGGAGGTGTGAACCTATTTGATTAGCTATAATCATTCAACTTTATGAACACATGGATTGTCTAGCTTGTAGAGTAACTCGTTCTGGAGATGATATTCATCCTTACCATCACCTTCATCTATAATATTTTGGCCCTATAGTTAATGAAACACCTCCTTGAAGTCCTCATATTATGTGTATGCCTCTCTATATACATCATGGATACAATGCTCTATGTGCATCAGAGTTATGAAAGATGTAATCTTGGATATGGGTGGCCTTGAAAGAATGTCTTTGAACCTATTTGTGATTCCCTTCTTATACTTGATGACTAGATGAAACTATTCCATCCACTTGTAATGTCTAGTTTGTTGTAACTTACTCTGGGCCTGCAAATACTCTAGTGGCTAGTGATCGATGTGGATGATGGTATCCTTTCCCATTATATGGTTCTTTGACACAGCCTCAAGATGAATCTGCCTTGACAAAGTCTCTACGCAACCTCCCGGTCTTAAGGATCATTTGCTCTATTTCATAAGCTGAAGCGGCTCCTTCGATTCCCCCTGGAATATTAGTCAAAATCGATCCACGAGTCCTTCTGGAAGCTCCCCTGTGTGTACAGCACTAGGCACGAGCTCAACCTTCTTCGTGCAACCACAGCGCTATGACCAAGGCCTACCTCGAAAGGTGCTTGTCACAACTTGCCTCTCACGAGTTCGCGAGTTGAAGCTCTCGACTCCTCCTGTCCAATCCCGTGATATCCGAGATCGCGAGATGGGTGCAATTCCTTTTCTGTCAGCACCCTCCACGCATGACCGTCGGCTAGGCTAAACACTACCGCTTCTCACTTCTTGCCCCTTCGTGAGTTCAAAGGTTGAACTCCCGTGCTTTTATCTCACGAATCCCCAAGACACGAAAAGTCAACAGATTGTTGATTCCTTCCACAATGTGACGTGTGTCCACCTGCCTATCCTTCGGGTCCATAGCGTGGTTCTACCATCTGTCTCTCGTGCCTGCCTTCGGTACTTCACTATTTCACTCCCCAAGCGATGCTTCCTTCGTATCCTTGACACCCAAGTGCTAAGATCCCAAAATCCTCAATACTCCTTGTCGCAATTCGAGACTTCGCGACTTCTGATGTCGAGACGAGGTCCTATCAACCTCTGAACCCTCGAAATGATGAAATGCAATGGGGCTCTGATCCAACGGTCCTCCCATTCTCTGGATCCAACGACTATCTTTGCTCCTCACTCCTCGTGACTTAACGACTTGGAGCACCCAATGCTTAGGCTCTCACCCTGCGAACTTCTGAGTTCGCGACACCCGAATCCTGGATCTCTTCGGCACTTCATCGACTCCGCGATTGCTGCCACCTGTCCTCCTCAAATGGACAATCCCAATCTTCTCGTGACTTCTCTACTCGTGACTTGGGGCACCCAACCTTTGGGCTCTCACCCTGCAAACCTTCGAGTTCGCAAGATCCCTTGATCTCTACCACCTATCCTCCTCAGATGGACAGTTGTGATTCTCTCACGACTTTGCTACTCGCGAAGTCAAGAGACTTCCTTCACGGACCTCCGATGTCTGAATCCATGATATGGGTGATCTCGTGACACGTGTCTACTCCCAAACGAATGGATTATATCTAATCTCGCCTCTTCAGGACTTCTGATGTCGATTGCCCGGACTTTCATCCTCTAGACCCCCGAACTCTCGAACGTCGATATCTCGATATCAACCCTTTTGGGACTTCGCTTCTGCTGCTCTATGCATGAGGGTTTTAAACCTCGTGCAACTCTCCACAGATCCAATGACTGTCGAGTTCTTCACTCAAGATCTGACGAATCAGATCATTTCTCCTATGTGAAGCTCCTGTACTACCTCCTGGACATAAAAACTTTCAACAGTCCAGATTTTTCTGGCTGGATCCAATGGTAGTTATTGCTCCTCCTAAGATTCTGCACATTCTTCCCAGACTTGGAAGAATTCCAATTTCTTAAAGGCCTCAACCTTTTCCTTTTTTCTTCTCTATGAACTCTTCAACTTGAGTCCTCCCGTGCGTATATGAAAACAATGTCCCTCCTGAGCTTTGGGAACTCTGAACTCTTCAAAGAGTTTTGCGGCTTCTGCACTCCTTGCAGCTACGACTTTGTGTGTAAAAGCACTCACCCTCATGAGCTTGACCTTCTCTGGAACCTTAAGAGGTTTCCACGACTCCTGCACTCCTTGCAGAGTCTCTACACGCACGAGGTGCTATCCCTTCTGAGCTTACTCACGAACTCAGATCTCTAAGGAACTAAGTCCCTTTTTCCTTTCTCCCTCAGATGGA
Organism: Picea engelmannii; assembly: GCA_009831015.1. NCBI lineage: Eukaryota > Viridiplantae > Streptophyta > Pinopsida > Pinales > Pinaceae > Picea > Picea engelmannii. The sequence goes on from ML780008.1 coordinate 1,256,804, forward strand.
GAATTCAGATGCCCTCCTGGCTATCCTTCTGCTCAAGCAACCTATTGCTGAGTCTACAGGGTGTTTAGAAACCCTGTGAAGATTCTTCTTCTTGGACTCTTATTCAAATTCAAAACTCAAAAGAGTCCTTTTCTCTTGTGCCTATCTGCACATCTACTCAATGCCCTCCTGGCAGAGTATTTTCTCACAGAACATCCAACAGTTATGTCTTCTGTGTCCTCCTTACACCTGCTCAATGCCCACTTGGCAGAGCTTCATAGAACATCCACCAGTTCTATCTTCTGTGTCCTCCTTACACCTGCTCAATGCCCACTTGGTAGAGCTTCACAGAACTCAAAGAGAGTTTCTATCTACAACTGTGTTCTTCTCCACAGCCTTGCCTCCTGAGGTATTCAACAACCTCCAAGGTCTTCTTCTGAGTTGATGATTCCAGTTCCTGTGCCCACCTGGCATGCCTCTGTCTAAACTCGTAGAATTCAGAAATGCACCCTCTGTGCACGGCTATCAGAACCCACAACGTTCTGTCACACCCTCCTGGTGTGAAGCCTCAAAGACCTCTCAATGCCTGAAATCAAACAAAACGCCTACAAATGCCTAACATACATCTACAACATACATTCATATCATATAAAAAGCACTCACAGACATTCATTCAACACATGAAAGATGCAGGAAAAACTGTTGTTTGTATTAAAATGGCAAATGCCTGTTTGTACAAGGTGTTCCTGAGCACGACCTGTAACAAGGTCTCTTCTCTTCTCTTCTCTTCTCTATGCTAACTACTACAAAATGAGACCCCCAAAAGATCTTTTACCTGAGGGGGTTCTTCGAGCTCTTCCCTCCAATATACCTACCCTATTCAATGGCATTGAAAGGGTTGTCTAGTCCGCAAATCGGATCTAGATCTTAGCCTTACAAACATTAAAGGCCTACCTACTCTAATGCCTGCACAAAGGCACGGCTTCACGGCTCAACAACCTACAACATTAATTACATTCAAATTCAAAATTGAAGATGAGGGTTGTGCCTCTCTTCATCCTTGAATGCACGCACTGACATGGATGGCTGGCTGACGTGGAGAGATGCTCCTGCATCATACTCCTCAGCTACAAAATTCATGAGCTCCTGCTCATGAGCTTCCCATCTCAGCTGTTGAAATCCTCCTGGATCCCAAACAAATTTCTGGAGTTGTTCATCTTCTCCATTTATTTGTTGTTGTTACTTCTGCTGCTGTGCTACTGCTGTTGCTGCAGATTCTCTACCCAGCTTCTCCTTGCTAACAGTCTCTGCTGACCTGATCATCAGCTTCCTGATCATCTCGATCACTTCATCCAATTGCCCCAGCTGCAAATTTTTTTTGCAATTGGGTAGATCACCATGATCTCCCATGCCATCCTCTTCATATTCTTCTTCTTTTGTGGCCTTAACTTGCCACCCTGCTATAGATTTCATCTCTGCAGTCTTCTCTTGACTGACTTGTTGCTCAGTCACCTTTTCTTACAGCTCAACTTCTGCCAGTTCTCCTGCTGGCTTTGGATTGTTTAACCAATCCTCTAGCATCTCCAACTCTATCTCCCATGGAGTGATTAATCTATATGCATGCCCTTCAGCTTCTTCTGTTGTTAGTTTCAGTGCTGCAACTTCCTTAGCTTCCTGGCTAAAAGCGTTGAGACACTCCTCAGAATGCTCATTCTCTTCTTCTTCTTGGGCAGCTTCCAAAGTCTGCTCCAATTCTTCCCTGACAGTCTCAGCTGGTTGTCCTGCTTCTGTTGTTGCTGCATCAACATCCACAATGTAGATTTTTTCCTCCTTTGGGCTATGTGGCAGGAATATTTCGATTTCCCCAATCATCATAAGGCTCCTGAGATCCTCCTCTTCTGTCAGCTGCATTTGTTGATCCAAACTCACCTCTGAGTTTGTGAGACCCTCAGATAGTCTCATCTGCTCATCCCTTCCCACCTGGCAATATGGGATCTCCCTGCTGCTTCCCTGGCAGACTATGAGATCAACTGATCCCATCTTCGTTCCCTTTCCCACCTAGAAATTTGAAAACTTTATGTTGCCCTCCTGGCAGTCTATGAGACCCCGCAACGATCTCGATCCATTGCCCTTCTAGAAGTGTGAAATTCCCTGGCTGTCCTATGACAGTTTGTGAGATCCCGCAGTGACCTCAACTCTTTTCCCACCTGGCAATTTGGAATTTCTTCTCTTCTTTCCTGGCAGTTCTTAAGATCTTCAGTTGATCCCATTCTATCCTCAGCCTCATTGAGATTTCTCCCAGTCTCTGGTTCACATATCTGAACCCCTTCTTCTGGTCTGTTGAGGTTTTCAGTATGCCTCAACCATCCTCTTAACAGCCTACGCTGTCTTTTAGCCATCAACTCCTTGACTGGCCAATTTACCTTCGTCTTTATGGGCCATTTGTATACCCATCTCGACTTGGTATTTTGTTGCATCTCCAATGCAAGCTCATCCATCCTCGCATTTTGCTACACCCGCAATGCAAGCTTTTCTATCTCTACCCTTATATCAATGAGTTCTTCATCTATGTCTTCTTTACTCATCAGCTCCAGGTTCTTCCTTCCAGCATATCTATGGCCTTCAATAGCCATCTTGCTGTCCCTGTCTGCTCTCCTGGAAAACTTGCTACTGTCACTCTACACCCCAAGTGTTTCTAGCTTCATCCTACAGTCCTCCTGACTATCTTCTTGATTGTTGCCTATGTGCAAACAATCCTTACAGAGTTTCCAGTACTCTATCTTCCTTTGCCTTCTCCTCGCTTCCCTTGCCTGAAATCTACAGACAAGATTCAAACTTTGATACCACTTGATGCAGCCTTGAGACGAATCTGCCTTGACAGAGTCTTTGCGTGACCTCTCGGTCTTAAGGATCGTTCGCTCTATTTCATGAGCCAAAGTGGCTCCTTCGATTCCCCCTGGAATCACAGTCAAAATTGATCCACAAGTCCTTCGGAAAGCTCCCCTATGCATACGGTACTAGGCACAAGCTCCACCTTCTTCGTGCGACCACAGCGCTATGACCAAGGCCTACCTCGAAAGGCTCTTGTCACAACTCGCCTCTCGCGAGTTCACGAGTTGAAGCTCTCGACTCCTCCTGTCCAATACCACGATATCCGAGATCGCGAGACGGGTGCAGTTCCTTTTCTGTCAGTGCCCTCCGCGTATGATTGCTGGCTAGGCTAAACACTAGTGCTTCTCGCTTCTCACCCCTTCATGAGTTCAAAGGTTGAACTCCTGTGCTTTTATCTCATGAATCCCCGAGACACAAGAAGTCAACGGATTGTTGACTCCTTCCATAATGTGACGTGTGTCTGCCTACCTATCCTTGGGGCCCACAACGTGGTTCTGCCACGTGTCTCTCGTGCCTACCTTCGGCACTTCGTGATTTTTCTCCCCAAGCGATGCTTCCTTTGTATCCTCGACACCTGAGTGCCGAGATCTCGAACTCCTCAATACTCCTTGTCGCAATTCACGACTTTGCAACTTCTAATGTCGAAACGAGGTCCTCTCAACCTCCGAACCCCTGAAACACAGAAATGCAATGGGGCTCTGATCCAATGGTCCTCCCATTCTCTGGATCCGACGACTATCTTCGCTCCTTAATCCTCATGACTTCATGACTTGGAGCACCCAACGCTTGGGCTCTCACCCTGTGAACTTCTGAGTTTACGAGACCCAAATCCTGGATCTCTTTGTCACTTCACTGACTCCGCGATTGCTGCCACCTGTCCTCCTCAGATGGATGGTCCCAATCTTCTCGTGACTTCACTACTCGTGACTTGGGGCACCCAACCTTTGGGCTCTCACCCTGCGAACCTCCGAGTTCATGAGATCCCTTGATCTCTGCCACCTGTCCTCCTCAGATGGATGACTGCGATTCTCTCGCAACTTTGCTACTCACGAAGTCAAGAGACTTCCTTCACGGACCTCCGATGTCTGAATCCCCAATATGGGTGATCTCGTGACACATGTCTACTCCCAAACGAATGACTTATATCTAATCTCACCTCTTCAGGACTTTTGATGTCGATTTCTTGGACTTTCTTCCTCCGGACCCCTGAACTCTCGAACGTCGATATCCCGATATCAACGCTTTTGGGACTTCGCTTCTGCTACTCTATGCGCAAGGGTTTTAAACCTCATGCAACTCTCAACAGATCCAACAACTGTCGGGTTCTTCACTCAATATTTGATGACTCAGATCATTTCTCCTGTGCGAACCTCCTGTACTTCCTCCTGGACATAAAACCTTCAATGGTCCAGATTTCTCCAGCTGGATCCAATGGCAGTTGTTGCTCCTCCTAAGCTTCTACACATTCTTCCCAGACTTGGAAGAATTTCAATTTCTCAAAGGCCTCAACCTTTGCCTTTTTTCTTCTCTGCGAACTGTTTGACTTGAGTCCTCCCATGCATATATGAAAACACTGTCCCTCCTGAGCTTTGGGAACTCTGAACTCTTCAAAGAGTTCTGCGGCTTCTACACTCCTTGTAGCTATGGATTTTTGCGTAAAATAACTTGCCCTCCTGAGCTTGACCTTCTCTGGAACCTTAAGAGGTTTCCATGACTCTTACACTCCTTGCAGAGTCTCTGCACGCACAAGGTGCTATCCCTTCTGAGCTTACTCACGAACTCAGATATCTAAGGAGATAAGTCCCTCTTTCCTTTCTCCCTCAGATGGAGAATTCAGATGCCCTCCTAGCTATCCTTTTGCTCAAGCAATCTATTGCTGATTTTGCAGGGTGTTCAATAACCCTGTGAAAATTCTTTTTCTTGAACTCTTCTTCAAATTCAGAACTCAAAAGAGTCCTTTTCTCCTATGCCTATCTGCACATCTACTCAATGCCCTCCTGGCAGAGTATTTTCTCACAGAACATCCAACAATTCTATCTTCTATGTCCTCCTTACACCTGCTCAATGCCCACTTCGCAGAGATTCACATAACTCAAAGAGATTTTATGTCTGCAACTGTGTTCTTCTCCACAGCTTTGCCTCCTGAGGTATTCAACAACCTCCAAGGTCTTCTTATGAGTTGATGATTCTAGTTCCTATGCCCACCTGGCACACCTCTGTCTGAACCCGCAGAATTTAGAAATGCACCCTTTGTGCATGGCTATCAGAACCCACAACGTTCTGTCACACCCTCCTGGTGTGAAGCCTCAAAGACCTCTCAATGCCTAAAATCAAACAAAACCCCTGCAAATACCTGACATACATCTACAACATATATTCATATCATATAAAGAACACTCACAAACATTCATTCAACACATGAAAGATGCAAGAAAAATTATTGTTTGTATTAAAATGCAAATGCCTGTTTGTACAAGGTGTTCCTGAGCACGGCCTGTAACAAGGTCTCGAATCTTCTCTTCTCTTCTCTATTCTAACTACTACAAAATGAGACCCCCAAAAGATCTTTTACCTGAGGGGGCTCTTTGAGCTCTTCCCTCCAATCTACTTACCCTATTCAATGGCATTGAAAGGGCTGTCTAGTCCACAAATTGGATCTAGATCTTAGCCTTACAAACATTAAAGGCCTACCTACTCTAATGCCTGCACAAAGGCAAGGCTTCACATCTCAACAACCTACAACATTAATTACATTCAAATTCAAAATTGAAGATGAGGGTTGTGCCTCTCTTCATCCTTGAATGCACGCACTGACATGGATGGTTGGTTGACCTGGAGAGATGCTCCTACATCATTCTTCCACTTATTGATAGATTGAACCATGGCATAGAGTTCCTTGTCATTGTTAATGTTTATGCCATTATTATAGTTCTTTGCATTTCAATAGATAATAGCAACATAAGAACAAGATCACTGAGAAATACACATTCACAAGAGACACAACATTTATCCTGGGAAACCCTCTAGTGGAAGAAAACCCAACAAAACTTCCTTAATATAAATAGACAATACAATGCCAAGAGATCTTATGCTAAAACAAAAAGTCCTCTCCCAAGATATGTGCCACTCTCTCTCTCCTTTGCCGGTAACAGATCAGAACTTGTCTCTCAAACTGAGCAAGTGAGTTGTGTTCAAATGAGGCGCTAGCCTCCTTTATTTATACAAGTTCTGGCACGTGTGAAGTGTCTCTTCACTGGCAGGGATGACTTCTTAATCTGGGTGGGTAAACCCACCTTTATTATATTTCTGGGTCTTCTTATTAATTGCTGGGGCCGAATTCTTATTCTGCTCATTATAATTGTCTATTGACCAATCCACAAAAGGGGATTTGGTCCTATTACAATATCCAACATGATCAATCCACAATGGGGATTGATCCTATAAATAAAATATCAATAATAATAAGAATACTCTTTGCAGTTAAATTATTTCAACACTCCCCCTTAACAAGAAGGGTATTCTTCAGCAGCATCATGTGATAGAGAGAGAACAACATCATCAACAACATCAGGTAGGAGGACAGCATCATCAATATCATCTTGGCTGGTGTATCTATAAATCATCGGAAGTTTTCTTCATCGGCAGCATCGTCATTCTCGAAAGAATGCCATCATCATCTGCATCAATATGTATCAGTATAAAAATGATACCTCATCACAACACTAGGCTGGCCCATCACAGTACTAGATTGGCTCTATGTCACAGTTGTTAAGCTGGTAGCTCAGTGCAAGTCACATCTTGCTTTACGTCTAACAACTAGGTAAGAAGCAAGGTATACATCATCTTGCTTTACGTCTAACAAATGGGTCAGAAGCAAGGAACACATCATATTGCTTTACGTCTAACAACTAGGTCAGAAGAAAGGAGCACATCATCATCTTGCTTTACGTCTAACAACGAGGTCAGAAGCAAGGAACACATCATCATCTTGCTTTACGTCTAATAGCGAGGTTAGAAGCAATGAATCATCTTGCTTTACATCTAACAGCGAGGTCAGAAGCAAGGGACACACCCATCATATTGCTTTACATCTAACAGTGAGGTCAGAAGCAAGGAACACATGATCATCTTGCTTTACGTCTAACAACGAGGTCAGAAGCAAGGAATCATCTTGCTTTACGTCTAACAGTGAGGTCAGAAGCAAGGAACACATAGATCATCTTGCTTTACGTCTAACAGTGAGGTTAGAAGCAAGGAATCATCTTGCTTTACGTCTAACAGTGAGGTCAGAAGCAAGGAACACACACATCATCTTGCTTTACGTCTAACAGCAAGGTCAGAAGCAAGGAATCATATATACTCCCCCTTTCAGGGAGGGTCCTTTCAGACTATATCAAGCTTATCTCGAAAGTGTTCAAACTTTACATGAGATAGAGGTTTGGTCAACACACCAACAACTTGTTCATCCGTGCTAATATACAGGAGCTTCAAGGCTCCTCTCTACACCATGTCACAGATGTAATGATAGTGAATCTCTATGTGCTTCGACCTTTCATGAAATATAGGATTCTCTATCATCTTTATGCAGCTCTGGTTGTCACATAGGATCGTGGTTGCTTCCATATCTAGGTCAAATAGACCAGTCAACAACTTATGAAGCCATATAGCTTCGCATATAGTAGAACATGCGGTAATGTACTCTGCTTCCGCTATGCTGAGAGAAATACTGGATTGCTTCCTACTCTGCCATGAGATCATGGCTGATCCCAAATTGAAACAACATCTGGAAGTGATTTTTCTGTCAGCAACGCTTCCTGCCCAATCTGAATCAGTGTATCCACTCAATGTGAAATTATGATCTCTGTCATAACTGAGACCATAATCTATTGTACCTTTAAGGTATCTCATCACATGTTTTGTAGCCACTAGGTGAACACGTCTGGGCTCTACTAGAAACTGACTCAAGGTGTTCACGGCAAAACAAATGTCCGATATGGTGTTCGTCAGGTACATTAGTGATCCAATAATTTGTTTGTACAGTGTGGCATCAATCAAATCTAACGAAGTATCGACCAGCAGCTTCAGCTTCGCTTCCATGGGTGTATTCATGGGTTTGCATTCCAGCATGTCAAATCTCTTTAAGATCTCGACTGTGTACTTTCCTTGGTTAAGGAAGATCCTCTCTGGACTCTGCCATACCTCAAGACCTAAGAAGTAATGCATTAGGCCAAGGTCTTTCATTTCAAATTCTGAGGTATGTCTCCTTTTACATTCAACAATGAGCTTTTCTTCTCTAGTTAAGAATAAGTCATCCACATATAGCAGTAAGATTATTGGCTCATTATCCATAATTTTGAAGTAGAGATTTGAGTCTGCTTTACTCTTGGTAAAGCCTAAGATCATCAAGAAACTGTCTATACGGCCATACCAAGCTCTAGGATCTTACTTCAATCCGTATAAGGCTTTCTTCAATCTATAGACATGAGACTTCTTGTCTTCAACCTCAAATCCTTGAGCTTGTTCTATATACACTTCCTCTTCAATGACACCATTTAGGAAAGCTGTCTTCGCGTCCATCTGGTGCATCTTCCACTTCATCTTAGCTGCAAGAGCTATGATGGTCTTGATCGAAGTGTATCTGGCCACAGGAGAGAATGTCTCTTCATAGTCAATGCCTTCCTTCTGGGAAAAGCCAGGAGCGACAAATCTTGCTTTATATTTCTCAATACTTCCATCAAAAACATGTTTTATTTTGAAGAGCCATTTTGATGATACCACATCCTTACTTTTTGGTCTAGGAACAATTTCCCATACATTGTTCTTTATTATGGATTGGTATTCCTCTGTCATGGCATCTTCCCATTCCTTCTTTTGAATGGCTTCTTCAAAGTAGGTAGGCTCCTCATCTAGGAGATCACACATCAAAGCCATGTAACTAGAGAATGGATTTGGTCTTTTCACCTGTCTAGAGGTTCCTTCTGGAACACCATACTTCTCTCCATCTTGAATAAGGTCTCTTGCCCAAGAAGGCTTTCTTTTATGGGAGAAGGTCATTTGAGGAGGTTCTTGAAATTTTGTTACATCATGGTCTTCAATATTTTCCTCATCATGGGAAGTTATGACTTCCCTCACTGGTTTTGTAGCTCTGGGAACTTCCCTCATGGATTCTGTAATCCTGGGAATTGTTGGTTCCTCTTCATACACTTCTTCAAGCTGGCATCTTCTTGATTTAATTAAGTGTTGCTTCTTCATCAAAGGTCACATCCTTGCTGATCTCAATGTGGTGGTGACCTAGTATATAGATTCTAAAGGCCTTGGAGATCTCACAGTATCCCACAAATATTCCCTTCTTTCTGGAGGGTTCCAACTTGTTTCTCTTTTCTTTCGGAATGTGTATGAAGACTGGGAAACCAAATATTTTGATATGGCTTACCTCAGGTTTCTTTCTGGTAAGCATCTCTTCCAGGGTCTTGAACCCAAGTGCGCTATGGGATAATCGATTATGCACATAAACATCTTCCATTGCTGCTTTAGCCCATAAGCACATAGGAAGATCTTAATCATGGATCATAGTCTTCACAGCTTCCATGATTGTTTTGTTCATCCTTTTAGCTACACTGTTTTGTTGAGGATTATAGGGAGTAGTGAGTTCCCTCTTGATCCCAACATCTTTGCAGAAGTTCAAAAACTCTTTTGAGGTATATTATCCTCCATTATCTGACCTGAGTATCTTAATCTCCCTTTCAGAAAGATTCTTTATCAAGGCTTTAAATTCCTTGAACTTGCTGAATACTTCATCTTTAGATTTCAAGAAATATATCCAAGTCTTGCGAGAATAGTCATCAATAAATGATACATAGTATACATACCTGCTAATGGAGTATGATGGCATTGGGCCACACATGGTTGAATGAATGAGTTCTAATACTCCTTTTGCTTTGTTGTCCCTCTTTGGAAAAGGGTTCTTGATATTCTTCCCTTGTGCACATCCATTGCATATGCCTTCCTGATCACCCTTGAGTTTTGGTAAACCCGTGACAGCTTTGCATATGTATGGTAGCACCTTGTAGTTGATGTGGGCCAATCTTCTATGCCAAAGTTCACATGAGTTTTCAATGGCATGGGTCATGGCAGTCTCTAGGTGACCCTTTAGCTTATATAAGCTATTTTCTTCATTTCCAATGACGATTGCTTCATTTATGGTTTCTCCTATAGCCTACATAAGAACTTCTCCATCTATAAAGGCAACTCTATAGCCTTTCTTGTCTAAAGTTGATATGGATAGTAAGTTCTTATTCAATCCTGGTACATAGAGTATGTCCTTCATCTTTATGGAGTTTTCTGAATCTAGCTTGTAGTTTGATTCTCCCACTCCCTTGATGGGATATTAGTAATAATATCCAAGTGTTACCTTTTGAGAAAACTTCTTTTCTGAAATACAAGAGAGAGTATTTCTCTTACCCATCATGTGCTTTGATGCACCACTATCAATGAGCCATGTGTCCTCTCTAGGTGTTACCAATCCTGAGAGGGCCGAGATCAAGACATGGTCCTTGATCATCTTTATAGGTGGCTCTTCATATTCAACTATGTGGGCATGTTGCCTCTTATGTTTCCCCTTGTATTCTTCTCGTCTGTCTGGACAAGAATTCACCTTGTGTCCCATCTTATCACAATGATAGCATTATATAGATGAGAGATCTCTTTCCTTGCATTGTCCTTTCTTCTGAAATCTCCTTGGATGAGATTCTTTGTTATTGGATTTGTTTGATGGTTGAGGCTTTCTATGAGTCTCCCTTTTGAGGCAGGGTTTCTTCCTTCCTCCTTCGGTGTGGGTGGCTAGGGCTTGATCATCATCCCTAGCTAGTAGCACTTTACAATTTGCTACTCTTGTTTCTTCTTGGATGCATTCTTCCCATAGGTTGTCGAACTTCAGTTTCTCCTTTCTGACACATATCGTCTGGATGAAGGTATCCCAAGGTATTGTAAGACCATTTAGTGCTGTCATTATGAGTTTGTATTCGTCTATGGTATCTCCAATAGCTTGTAGCTATTCTTTGAATTTCGAGATTCTGGAGAAGTATTCCTGAATCATTTCTCCTTTCTACATCCTTGTATTCTTCAGTTGATTTCTAAGATTCATCTTCTGGTTTATGTTCTTTCCTTCATATAGTCTGGTCAAGGCATCGAACGTTTCTTCCAGGGTCTTCTTGGATGACACATAAGGGATCAGATGGTCCTTGATTGAATCTGCAATGATTCTTTTGGCCCTTATTGTGTCCTTTTGATGCTTTTCCTTTTCTGCAGCATCTTCGGGTTCCGGTAATTCTTCCTTGACGAATCTTGCTAGATAATTCTCTTCAAGAATGAGGCCAATCCTATACTTCCAGGCATAAAAGTTTTCCACTTCTTCTAACTTGTCAACAAGCTTAATGCATGCAGACATCTTTACCTGGAGCTAGGAAAATGACCGAAAAATGAAAGTGTTCATAATCAAAATTTGAACTTACCAGGAAATGCGCTTGGCTGAGGCAAGCTGCTTGGTGTGCTTGGATCTGAGAAAATCCAAAATTTTCCCCTTCAAATCTGATCTGTGGATTTCTGGACTGGTGCTTCTGGTACTTTTGGTACTGGTTTTCTGGTACTTCTAGTACTTTTGTGAAACTAGGGTTTCACTTTTCGGGAGATCCAACCACTGAAAAGGTGTGCCAAAGGTGCCAAAATGATCCTTGGGGGAGGGTGCAACTTTCTAGGTGGTTTTGAAGCTGAAGAGATTCATTTTTGAAAAACCCTAATTTGCAGGTACTGCAATAGTGACGTTTTTCTCTTGAGAAATATGCTTCCTTCAGGTTGGCTCTGAAACCATGTTAATGTTTATGCCATTATTATAGTTCTTTGCATTTCAATAGATAATAGAAACATAAGAATAAGATCATTGAGAAATACAAATTCACAAGAGACACAACATTTATCCTAGGAAACCCTCTAGGGGAAGAAAACCCAACAAAACTTCCTTAATATAAATAGCCAATACAATGCCAAGAGATCTTATGCTAAAACAAAAAGTTCTCTCCCAAGATATGTGCCACTCTCTCTCTCCTTTGCCGGTAACAGATCGGAACTTGTCTCTCAAACTGAGCAAGTGAGTTGTGTTCAAATGAGGCACTAGCCTCCTTTATTTATACAAGTTCTGGCACATGTGAAGTGTCTCTTCACTGGCAAGGCCGATTTCTTAATCTGGGTGGGTAAACCCACCTTTATTATATTTCTGGGTCTTCTTATTAACTGTTGGGGCCGACTTCTTATTCTACCTATTATAATTGTCTATTGACCAATCCACAAAAGGGGATTTGGTCCTATTACAATATCCAACATGATCAATCCACAATGGGGATTGATCCTATAAATAAAATATCAATAATAATAAGAATACTCTTTGCAGTTACATTATTTCAACAGTCATAGGTAGGGTAGTTGAGAAATACCCCATGAAATATTTTAGAATGATAGCATATGGACCTTCCTCCTTACATCAAAATTTCTCCTGTGGCATACGCACTTGCATTTGTATCCACTTTGAAAGGACTTTCAAACATTGGTAATGCAAGAAATGGATCTTGATTGATCTTTATTTTCATCTCATTGAAATCCTTCTACTAATTATTTCCCCACTAGAAACTCTCACCACTCATTATTATGGTGTCAAGTGGTGTAGCTACTACTGAAAATGAAGCTATGGACTTTCACAAGTACCGTGCTACCCCAACAAAGCTCTTAACTTCAATGAAATTTGTAATAATTGGTTGTTTCATGATGGCCTCCATATTTGTGGGATTTATTTTGAGTTCCCCCCACTGATCAAATACCCCAAATACACCAATGAAAATTAAGCAAACTCACATTTCTTGAGGTTATCCAACAACTGGTGTTTTTTTAGGGTCTCTAACACATGCATAAGATGTGAGAAGTGCTCTTCCCAAGTAGATATATAAAGCAATATATCATCCAAATATACTATAACAAATGAATCTAAATATGGGTGTAGTACATCATTCATCAATCTCATAATTGTAGATGGTGTGTTACATAACAATGGCATGACCAACCACTCATACAAACCTTGCGTCATATTGAAGGTGGTGTTATAGGTGTACTATTATTTGAAACATATATGGTGCTATCCTAATTTCAGATCCAACTTGGTGAAGTACTTGGTGTGCTGCAACTGGTCTAACAAATAATTGATCTTGGGTAGAGGGTATTGATTCTTGAGTGGAATCTTGTTTAAAGCTCTGTAATCGATAGATAACTATCAATTCCCATACTTATTGAATAATATAACGATAGGTGAGGTGCTTGGATGAATCACTCCCTTCTCTAGCAACTGTTGCAACTGTTTCTTCCATTCATTTTCTTCTTGAAAGGAATGTCTATACAACCCAATGTTCGACAATGGTGAGTCTAGAAAAAACTATATTTTGTTCTCCACTTCCCTGTTAGGTGGTATCCCTTTAGGATCCTAGAAAACTCCTTTGTATGCCTATAGAAACCCCTCCAAATGATGTTTCTACTCTTTAGTACACCCCTCTTATTGATGTTTGGACAACATTGGAAATACATTCTCTTAGAATAATAATTAATAATATAATTATTGATTATTAAATATCATATATAATAAGTAAATGATAATAATAAATAATTATTGATTATTCAAGGGACACATTATTTCATGGATGGTAACCATATGTTCCCTATATATATGGAACACTCATCATTGTAATAATACATCGTCATATCTTATATGAAGAAAAACAACATGGTATCAGAGAAGCTAGATTGGGCTTGACTCCTTCACAGGAGGGCCCAAGAAAATGAGAGTAGAGTGAAATGTTGGGAGTGTTAAAATCTTTATGTACAACATATTTACTTTTCTTACTCCTACCTAAATTATAGAAAGCATTCCATAAATGATGGTGCGTAGTAATTTCTAGTAAAAATATATAATTACCAAAATATGAGGAATGTACTCCATATTTTATTCTACCTATATTTATGCAAAGAATCCCATTAATTATGGAGGAACAATTTAACAAAGTCAAATGCTATGTGAATGTATTATAACCAAATTAATCTTTGGTTATTTATGAAGTATACTCCAGCTATATATATATATATATATATAATAATTTTTCAAAGAGAGGTGTCTTTTTTTTTTGGATCAATCTAATATTACTATAAAAAGACACTTGAAAGACACAACACTTTTCGAGTTACTTAGTGATGTTCTAGTGTTTACTAAAGTAATATCGTATATCATTGGAAGTAATTGCCACTTGTGGAAAATTGTGCTTCTTTAATTTAACACTAGAAAATCAACATGGGTAGTCATATGACATCAAGTATATGATGGATGTGTGTTGGTAGCCGTATGACATCGAGTATATGATGGATGTGTGTTGGTAGTTGTATGACATCGATTATATGATGGATGTGTGTTGGTATCCATATGAAATCGAGTATATGATGGATGTGTGTTGGTCATAGTAGAAGACATATTATTTGGAGGGTCACTATATATAGTTGTGCACACGATAAATTGATCTCCTCTAGGAGATGCTTTTTGTTCTTATTGTTTTTTTTTCTGAGAAGGTCACAGGTAATAGCTCTAAGAAGAAGCCATAATGATGGTCTCAAGAGGCAGACATGGAGGGACAGGCCTTCCAACATGATATCAAGGAGAGACATTGCCAGACATGATGCTCAAAGACAAGAAGTCTTTAGGATAAATGTACCTCCCAGGACGGGACCATGTCATATAGCATAGATAGTTCGATTGATCCTAGATACAGCGAGTCAATACTGACTGTAGCACAACTATGGTAGATCCAGTAGAGGAGGAAAACACATTATGAGACTCATAGGGAGTAGGTGTAGCAATCCAAATACATGATTCGAGCCATGAGATGTTGATGAAGTAGGCATGGATGTTGTTCCAGTGTATGTAGAGGCCCTCCTAGAGAGGGAGGTGGTACTACATCCAAAGGGATCAAAGATTGAGCTACCTCTAGAGAAGGAGGAAGAGCTACCTTCAGTGTCAAAGGGAGAAGAGATAGAGGAGGAGTCACCTCCAAATCTAGAGGGAGTGTTGATGTTTTCAGCTTCTTGAGATATCGGTTTCATGAGGGAACTTTGATATATCAAGTATGGTCCAAGATGACTTAGCATGATCAACATTTACCTATGTTTCTGTGGTCAAAGGCATCCATTACTGCAGTGTATGTTTAGAAAAAAAGTCCTCATAAGACTTTGAAGAACATGATGCCCAAGGAGGCCTTCACTGGAGTGAAGCCTAAGGTTGGACACTTCAGTATATTTTGGGTGTCCAATATACATTCAAGTACCCAAGGAGAAAAGGATCAAGATAGACCCTTCAGGAAGAAAGGGTACATTTGTGGGCTACAATGAGTCTTCGAAGGAATACCAGATCTACATGCCTAGTCAGAGATAGATTGAGGTGAGAAGAGATGTTACCTTTGAGGAGGAGGTATCCTTTAGGATATCTGGAGGGTATACATGAAGATTGATCAAATTGATCCAATTGATCTCATTGATCATGTAGCTCCAATTTATTTTCCCAGATATATTGCAGTAGGTCGGAAGAGACCTACATGGGATCATCAAACGCTGTAGGAGGAAGAAGGATATAAAGCTCCTCGTGGTACCTTCCGAGTGAGAAAGAGACCTTAGATATATTCATACTATGCCACAGATATGAGCCACATCATTTAGTTTGAGCCTTACTATTATGAGGAGGAAACTAGTCATCCAATATGGAGAGATAGCCTGATGGAGAAGTATCAATCCATCATCAAGAATGATGTGTGGGATATTGTTCCGAGACCTGAGGGGAAGTCTGTAGTGACTTACAAATGGATCTACAAGATCAAACACATAGTTGATAGGAGCATCGAGAGGCACAAAATGATATTTGTTGCTAGAGGATTCTCTCAAATGGAGGGAGTAGATTATGAAGAGACATTTGCTCCTATTGCTCGATACACTTCTATCTTGATGATTATTTCCCCTTAAACATCTATGGGTTGGAGAGTACATCAGATGGATGTAAAGACAAACTTTATCAATGGAGATATTAAGGAAGAAGTATACATCGAGAAGCCAGATGGTTTTGTGATACATGAGAAGGAGTCTCATGTGTGTAGGTTGAAGAAGGCCTTGTATGGACTCAAGCAGCCACCTCGAGCTTTTTATGCGAGGATTGATGGATGCCTTATGATTTTTGGTCTTCAACAAAAGTGTTGTAAATCCCAGCCTATACTACAAGAATGTTAATGGTGAGTCCCTGATTTTGGTCCTCTACATTGATTATTTATTCCTCACTGATACAAAGAGCCTTATTGTTGAATGCAAGTATGCATTGGCCTCTAAGTTTGAGATGAAGGACCTTGGTATGATGCACTACTTCTTGGGATTACAGATGTGGCAGAGAACTGATGAGATATTCTTGAGTTAGGGGAAGTACACAGTTGAGATATTGAAGAAGTTTGGGATACTGAACTTGAAGCCCGTGGCTACACCAATGGTGACGAATCGGAAAAAACTAAGTGTGTCTTCTTCCGATTCTGACGAAATTGATCCGACTTTGTACAAACAACTGATTGGATAATTGATGTATTTGGTTAACACCAGACCAAATATTTTCTATGAAGTGAGTGCATTTAGCCAGCTTATAATTCAACCGAGATAGACACATTGGATCACTACGAAGCATGTATTGATATACTTGCAAGGCATAGTTGGACATGGTATGAGATATACTTCTAGTATTGATATCATATGGCAGGAATATATTGACTCTAGTTGGGAAGGGAGCGTAGTGGATAGAAAGAGCACCTTTCGGTGTTGCTTCACTTTTGGATCTTCCATGGTTTCCTGGTGTAGCTGGAAACAAACATATGTGTCTTTGAGCATACAAAAAGTAAAGTACATTGCATTAATTATGTCAGTCCGTGAAGCAGTGTGGATTCACAAGGTCCTTGCATATTTATCCAAACATGTGATGGATTCCACCATTATTCATTATGGTAACCAAAGTTGTGAGAAGATCTCATATAATCTAGTGTTTCATGAAAAATCGAACCACATTGAGATCAAGTACCATTACATCTGAGACATGGTGCAGAGGAAGCAAGTATTGGTGCAATACCTTCCTATAGATGAGTAGGTTGTTGATATTATTAACAAACCAAGACAAAGTTCAAGTACTTTCGTGATAGACATGGCATGGTAGAGAATTCCTCCCTCGCTGAGAGGGAGTGTTGATGTTTTCATCTTCTTGAGACATTCTCTAGATTGTACTCCTCTGTGAATGGGTTGAGTTGATCTATGATGACACTTATCCGAGAAGGGATAAGTGGGACACTTATTCGAGAAGGGATAAGTTTTTTGGGGATTATAGCCAAACGTACCTTGTGGAGAGCACATGAGGACACGTCCCATGTGGAGAGCACATGAGGACATGTCAAGGGAGTTGAACCTTGACATCACACACTATGGAGTTGACCCTTGTGTTTCTAGAGGGTTTATCCTCTATAATTCCACATGAGAGTGCCATGTGTGACAAACATCCTCTAGATCCTACTCCTCTGTGAATTGAGTTGAGTTGATCTGTGAGGACACTTATTTGAGAAGAGATAAGTGGGAAACTTATTCGAGAACATGAGGACATGTCAAGGGAGTTGACCCTTGACATCACACACTATGGGGAGTTGACCCTAAGTGTTCCTAGAGGGAGTATCCTCTAGAAGTCCACATGGGACTGCCATATGTGACAAAAAAAAATTCTACTATGGTGGTTTTGTACTACTGGTGGAGATTGTGTGTCTCTGATAGTAGTTGTGTACAACTATGGAAATATACCTCCCTATCTAAGAGGGAGTGTTGATGTTTCAACATCGGGCATAACTTCTCCTAGATTGGGCTGCAAACCAAGGGAGATAGGATACATTTATCATAAAGGTGCACTTGTGGTAAATGGACCCAGATGTAGTCCTTCCTTGATCATGACAAGGAATAATATGGACTCGAGGTGCTTGAAGTGATTTCCATGTGTCAGTTAGCATTAGGTTGACATTCACTCACAGGTGTGTACTTGCGGTGAAAGATCTCGGCGTGGTTTTTTTCCTAGTCATGATGATTTGAGAAGGAATAATAAAGACTCAATATGCTATATTCTATTATATGAGGACCCAGAGTGAGCTTGATCTTAGAGAGAGTTAATTGGCTCATAGGGAGAGTTGCAGAAGGAGTTTCTCCTCAGTTTAGGTGGGAGAGATACATCTCCCAATACTGAAAGACAAGTGTCATGAGTCTAGGGTGAAGTTTGTATACTTCAAATACAATCTTGGAATGATGCATAATGTCTCCCTCATTGAGAGGGAGTGTTGATGTTTGGACAACACCGAGAAGACATTCTTTTAGAATAATAATTAATAATATAATTATTGATTATTAAATATCATATATAATAAGTAAATGATAATAATAAATAATTATTGATTATTCAAGGGACACATCCTTTCATGGATGGTAACCATATGTTCTCAATGAAACACTAATCATTGTAATAATATATCGATCAAATCTTAAATGAAGAAAAACAACACCTCTAGGGTTTCCTTTACTCATATCAACTCATCATCAAACAATTTCTCTTAAGAAAATAAAATGTATTTCTTACTCAAACTAATTAACTTCTTGGCTTGGTTGGCACTTACTAGTGAGATCTTTTATTTACCTTTGTGTGCATTGATTATGTAGGACTTCCCATCCTTGATAAAGTTGTATTGTTGGCTCTTCACATGAAAGTGTTGGAGGGAGGGAGAGCAAGGCATAGAAGGGTAGTAGAGAGAGTGTGAGAGGGATATAGAGTAAGATAGATAGGGGTTAGAGAGAGGTAAATGTAGGATATATAGAGGAGAGATAATGGGAAGGATGGGGGAATATAGAGGGAGGATGGGGGGAGAAAGAGAGTGCATGAGAGTGTGAGAGGGGGAGAGAGAAAGACAAAGAGGAGGGGTAAAGATAATGAGTGAGAGGGAGGGAGAGGTAGATAGAGAGGAGGTGTAGAGAGAGGGATAGTGAGAAGAAGGGAAGCAAAGAGGGAGCCAGAGCAAGGGGGTAGAGAGAGAGTGAGAGGAAGGGGGGGATACAAAGGGAGAGAGATAAAGGGTGCCAGAGAGAGGTGGAAGAGAGAGGAGGGAGTAATAGGGGAGGGAGAGACAAAGGGGCGTAGGGAGAGAGAGAGAGTAGAAGAGGGGGGGATAGACAGGGAGTGGGTGTGAAAGTATGAGGCATGTAAAGGAAAGGTCTAGGTATAGGTATTTTCATGCCTTGTGATGTCTAAGTCTTGACATGTATAGGTCTTACCATGTATAGGAATGTGAAGGAGAGAGAGGGAGACAGATAGGGGGGGTGTAGATAGAGATTGAGAGGGAGACATAGAGGGGGGGGGGTTAGATGTAGAGAGAGAGAGAGGGATGGGGGAATGGAAAATATCAAATAAATTATAAGAGCATGTGTGTGCTCTTAGGAGCACATGTGCATTCCTATAATGCATGCACACTATTAGGAACATGTTCACCTTCCTAGAGCTCATGCGTACTCTTAAGAACACATGTGCGCTCTTAAGAACACATGCGCACTCTTCAGAACACATGTGAATTATTTTGAATTCATTTTTTTTGGACACGATTGATAACGTGTATGTTGACTTCGTTGGATCAGATTTAGGTTTGGGATGACAAACCTAGTGGTTCGATCTGCAAATTGATAAAAACCTCCATTTTTTTGAATACCTCGCTATATATCTGTATTTGACATTATTTTTCTATAGGATTAACAATTCAGTTGTTGACGAAACTACAAAGATAGATAAATTTGTCTATGAAAATTTCAAATATATATATATATATATATATATAAATAAATAAATATTGTTTACTATTTTTAATCTTTTTTTTTCTTCACATATATCAAAATACTAGAATACATACCTCTCTTTATTCCAATATAACTTTTTGTCAGCTTAACCATTTCTCAAATGAGTTATATGTAGCACTAGAGGAGACCTATACCTATGATGTAAAAAAAAGGTTGTTTTGATCATGTTAAGACCCTCTTAGCCTCCACGAACAAAAGACGTTGTAATTTCAGTGATATGTTGACTTTGATAATTTAAAAAATATATAAATTAATATTATAAATTTCCAAAAAATACATGGAATAAGAAAAACTTGTTATCTACAAGTATACAAGTTTTCCGAATGAAATTCCAT
The DNA here is from genome assembly GCA_009831015.1 of Picea engelmannii. Taxonomy (NCBI): domain Eukaryota; kingdom Viridiplantae; phylum Streptophyta; class Pinopsida; order Pinales; family Pinaceae; genus Picea; species Picea engelmannii. Next base: position 1,277,029 of record ML780008.1, read on the forward strand.
CATTAAGGTACTCAACACCTGCACGAAAAAAAAATATACCTTCTATTTTATTGGAAAAATGATATACCACTGTTAGAAAAAATCAAATTTGAGATAGTTATTCTCAATTTCTATGAATAAAAGTTATATATTCAGAAATTTAATTCAATTTCCTACATTTCATCTTCTTACATGATGTTCAAATTTATAGTAAAAGTACCTTAAATAACCCCTCCAAGTTAACATATTGTTGTTTTTCCAAGTTTGCATTTCCACTAATGCGTCATGAGAGCCTAGCATTAGCTTGCACTCACCCTTAACCATGTTTGAGAGTTGTGGCATGACAATGACCATGATAATGGTTAATTTTGGTAGACCTTTCTTGACTTTGGTTTATTATGGTTGACCTTGGTTGAGCATGACCTTCAATATGGTTGAACTTTGTTGACCAAGGCCATGGTCAACTGTGGTTGACCATGGTTGATAGTATTTATCCATATTTGACCATGGTTGGCCATGACTATGGTTGACCTTAACCATGTCTATGGTTGACCATGACCTTGACTATGGTTAACTAGAGTTGACTATGACCATGCATGAAGAATATTATTAGATTTCCAAATTAAAACATTAATATGAATAATAATGAAATGTTTACGAAATGGTTGACCATGGATGATCACATCGACAATGACCATGGTTGACTATGATAGATTATTGAGAAAGGGTATGGTTGACTATGGTTGACCATGACCATGGTTTCTTATGGTTAACCATGACAATGACCATCACCATGGTTAACTTTGGTAGACCTTAGTTCACTATGGTTTACTATAGTTGATTATGGTTGACTATGGTTAAATATGGTTGACCATGACCTTGCTTGACCATGGTTAATTACGATTGACCTTGGTTGACCATGACCATAGTTAATTGTGGTTGACATTGGTTTACCATGACCATGGTTAATTATGGTTGACCAGGGCCATGGTTAACTTCTGTAGACCTTTGTTGACTTTTGTTTTGTATCGTTGACTATTGTTGACCATGGTTGCACATGAAAATGACCATGGTTGAATTTGGTTGACCTTGTCCATGATTGACTATGGTTGACCATGTTTACAATAGTTAACTGTGGTTGACAATTTTTTTCTATGACAATGACTAAGACCATGGTTAACTTTGGTAGACCTTGGTTGAATTTGGTTTACTATGGTTAGTTATGGTTGAGTCTGAAATTCACTATGGTTGAACTTGGTTGACCATGACCATGGTTGACTATGGTTGACCATGGTTGACAATGGCTAACCATGTTTGAAAATTATTTTCCATAGATGACCATGGATGGCCATGGCTATGGATGAAATTCACCATGTTTCACCTTAGCTATGAATATGGTTGACCATTACCTTAACTATGGTTGAATGTTGTTGACCATGACCAAGAGTATGGTTTTCCATGGTTGACTATGGTTAACCATGGTTGAGCTTGACATGGACCAAAGTTAAGTATGGTTGATCATGGTCAACCCTTCACTATGGTTGACTATGGTTGACCATGCCCATGGTAGACTATGATTGATCGGGGTTGAATATGGTTAACCATGCCCATGGTTGACCTCCGTAGACCATGTGGAGATAATTATGGTGGGTCATGTTGATTATGATTAACCATGGTTTAGTATGACACTATGACAATGTAATGTTGATCATATTTTTGTTTGTCACATTGTGACATCGAGTTTTTTTCGTCACATGACATCGTAAGGTTATGGTCATCACATTGTGACATACCATTTTTTCTTGTCACATAATGACATTGGAATTATTTGTCACATTCTGGCAGTGGGTTATGTTTGTCACATTGAGACGTCGGCAAATGTTTTTCTCATTACAATATTGGGCTATGTTTGTCACATTGTGACATTGGGTTGTGTACATCACATTGTGATAATTGGTTATGTTTGTTACATTGTGACATTTGGAAATTTTGATCACCTTATGACATCAGGATATGTGTGTCACATTGCAACATGAGGTTATGTTCGTCACATTGTGATGGAAGGGATATATTCATCACATTTTAATGTCTATATATGATCGTCACATTGCGATGTTACTATGTTTGTCAAATCACATTGTTACTATATTTTTCACGTTGTGACGTTACTATGTTTGTCACATTGTGATGTTATTATGTTCATCACATTGCAACATTATTATCATTGTCACATTGCAATATCAATTTTTGTTCATCAAATTGCAATATTAGGTTATGTTTGTCACATGACAAGGTTGGTTCGTGTTCAACGCATTATGAAAAGGAAGTTTTGGCCAAGTTTAAAAAAAAAATCTAACGAAGTGTTTCCTTTGTCACAAAGATATGAAATTTGAATTGGTGCAATGTATTACATAGAAGGAAACTTAGATTCATACTTGTTCTAAGGACATTGATAGAAAATCATCTTGAAATTTAGAGATGATGTTTTTTACTTTCTCTAAATACATTTGATAGCAAATCATTTTGAACTTTGTAGATGATGAATTGTACTTTTTCTAAGGACATTGATAGTAAATATACTTGATTTATACTTAAGAGAGGTGTTGTTTTAGATGGTTAATGCACCTCCTTTAAGGATTTTATTTAACTTTCAAAGTCACAAGTTCAATTAAGGACATTGGTATCAAATCATTTAATAATTTATACTTGTTATAAGAGCATTGATAGAAAATCATCTCGAACTTTGCAAATGATGAGTTATACTTGTTCTAAGGGAATTGATAACAAATATACTTGATTAATACATAGCATATGATGGTTTATATTTGTTCTAAGAACATTTGTAGGAAATCAACTTGTTTTATACTTTGGAGATGACAATTTATACTCGTTCTAAGAACATTGATAGAAAATCAACTTGAAATTTGCAGATAATGGTTTATTATTGATATAAACACATTTAAGTACATCACACATGGATCATAGAATGTATATATTGCATCATATGATGCAAACTATTACCATTATACATACATATTATTTTTTAGATACTTTTCATTTATTTTATTTGTTAAGGGTGGGAGAATTAACGAAACAAGTCTCCCACCCATAAAAACTTCCATTAAAATCCATATAAAATCTATATAGAGAGAAACAATTCCTTAAAATATATATACTTAAAAGAATAAATTCCACACAAAGGTTAAAATATATTCTCAAAGAATTAAAATAAAAGTTGTATGCTAATTTATAACTATACCAATTATATTTTTAGTTATATAATATATAGTTACAAAATATTGTTTATTGTTATTATTTTATAGTATAAAAAAATATTAAAAAAAACTAAAAATATGGTTTATTCATACTATCCCATTAATAAATATTTTTAAAAATATAAATATATAAAATTTGCAATCTTTCTCTATATATATACTTACAAATTTGTAATATTTATGGAGATTAAATATATTTACAATTCAAGTAGACTAAAATTAAATTATTATTATTTAAATTGAATTGAATATATATATATATATATATATATATATATATATATATATATATATATCAACAAATACATTAAATAAATAACTAAATATAAATGAATGAATATCATATAATTAATTTATTGGCATACGCTCCAATAAAATAACATAGAAGAATGTCACATAATTTTCATTTAAATTAGACAATTATAACGCATACTCCTTTATGTCATATAATTTTAAATTTGATTCTTCTGACATACAATCCTTTAAATTATAGGAGGATTATGAGTTACAAACTCTCAAAAACATTCAATTGAATTAATGTCAAAACATTCATATATATTCAAAACCATTTGGACCAAATAAAAAACATTTGTATCTGTCGCGTCCCTTTCATCACCTAAATGAGCAAAATAAGGACGCTTACAAGTCTAGTTGGGTTAGCTGGACAAGACAGTAGTGAATGCAAGAGTTAAAAACATCAAGCATAAGAAAGAAGAAAATAACTAAGCTACTAACAATAAAAGAAACTAAACTAGAGTGCATAAGAGAAATATAACAAAAATTAAACAACATTCATGCCACCAATGGATAAGTTGTATTAGTAGGAAAACACCAAAGAGAAAGAGAGACTTATAGGTCCCTTCTTCCTCCAAGGGAAGGCTCTTGAACCCCCAATTATTGAGCTCTTCTTACAAGTAACAAACTAAACAAAAATGGTGAAGAAAATTCAAAGCACTTTCACTCAAGAGGTGATATGATTGGCTAAATGAAATGGTGCTTGTATCCTCTTTTTATAGCAAATATTTGAGGCATTATTCAACCAGTCTTTAGTGTGAACAAGGGGCTCTTTAGGGCACCCTTAGGTCTTTGACCAGTCCCCCACTCAGATTTAGCTCGGATTTGGGTGTCAAATCAACTTGGGAGATGAACCAAAAGTGGGTGAAAGGCCGACCAAAATCATAAATGTGTCATTCTGAGGTGTGCGTGGATTTTTGCGTTCACAGTCGCACATATGCACTTTTCTAGCATTATTCGACTGTCGCACATGCACGCGCTTCCGTTATGTCCTTAGCGCATGCTGATTTTTAACCCATTTGTATAGTTTTGTGCCCTTTGGAAATGCATTTTCTGGGACATGGATGAACTAATGGGTGTTTTGAATATGTTGGATTCCTGTAACCATTTGCGGATGAAATTCCAGTGATAACATATGCCCCTTGATGTGTGAGGTTAGGAGCATATGTATAGCCAAAATAGATCAATGTTTCTTCTACTGAGAGTACCTTTGTAAGAAAGAGCATTGTGAGGAGTTTCAAGAGAGACCCATTGGAGGGAGAGGGGAACCTGTAGGACCCAATCCTTTTGCAAGGTGTGAAAAATTAAACTGTGTACAAATGTGTTATGTAACTCAAAAATGTGTTATACAGTAACTGATTTGTGTGTTAGTGTAGACGACTGCAGTGCCCTCAGGGGCATGTTGATAATAGGAGAGGACAATTCGAATGGTAAACAAACTCTGAAAAGAGGCGATGAAACCTATAAGAAGTGTCGATGATACACATGCATCGATAGCCTATCAAATTTTAGAGGTCTTCGTCAAATAAAAACAACTGCAATAGTCACAAAGTAAGACCCACCGCAACATGATAAAGTGTTGAAGTCGAATGTCGTGGGGGTCAACGACAGTAGAGAGAAATGATGGTTCTCTTTGTGCCATCCGAGACACCTCATTGGAAAGGTAATGAGAGTCAAGATACTGTCGCCCTTCTAGAAATTGTGTTGATGTTGACAGGAAGGGAGACGCGACCCCAAGAAGCAAAGGGCTTCATGAAATCTACATGATGTGGTCAAGGACTAAGGAGATACATGGATGAATTCAAGACATGGTGAGACTCAAGACTGCCCTTGGTTGGGGATATTTGTAAAGGATATGTGGCAGCAACCGTGGAACTGAATCTAGCATCAGGGGCATGACTAGACTAGGGCTAAATTGTGCCAGAGGTGTGACAAAGTGGACAAAAGCAGAGATCAGGTCTAAATGGATTATGGGATATTTAGGGTTTATGAAAGATGTCAACAGGAGGAGAAGGTAATGAATGCCCCAAACAAGGGTGACATGGGTTTCTTATACCGAAAAAGGAAGTTCGCCAAGGGTGATGACAAAAAACTATGTAAAGGTTGGAAACAAAGGCTTTTTACAATTACCAAATAAATAAAGAATCAGTTGGGGATGAGCATGTAGATATAGAAACGAGTGCCCCAGTGAAATATGGCTTGGCCTGTGAGGGCGCAAGTTGTGTGGAAAAATAGGTGGAGGGTGAGGGCCCCATAGGCGGGTTTTTGTGTTAGGTAAAATGAATGGAGAACAATCTGCAGATGGGAAAATTGATAGTGGGTGAGATGGAGGGTTAATGATACTGCAGAGGTCTAGTCAAAATACGAATTGTGACGAGATTATGCGGGTGTCCATTATGGGTAAGTTAGCAAAATGAGGAGAAGGATAATGCTACTAATTCTCGGGAATGCAAAGACTATGAGGAATCCCAGCCCTAGGGGCTGAAAGTAGCATGTGTCAAAGTGTCAAGGGGGACTATGTATGGGACAAATCATGTGGGGAAGAGTGCTACCAGGTGACAATACTGAAATGAAACGAAGGTGTGAGTACTGCAGAGCCGGATGGGGGGACCTTAGAGGAAAATATCGGAGGGTGTAAATGGGATATGCAATTGATATTCAGAGGGAATGATTACATGCTAGTAGCGATTTTATACCTAGAAGGGTCATACTAATTTGTGGTGACCAAGTACCTGCACACATGAAAACCAAATACCTAACGTGAACAATATATGAAGATAAAGAAAATATAATGGTTATTTCATAATTTTGAACATAAGCATGCATACCTGTATGCTCCCCGGGGGCTGAGGATGGATGGTGGCTTGGGGACTGTGACTATGTAGGTGGTGGGATCCTAGTCCTGTGGTTGAGGATGGATCGGAAAACGGACACTCGGAGCTCTCGCAATGGAGTATGGAAGTTTGGAAAAATGGACTATATATAGCTATAGGGCCCACATTGCCACCTCATTTGTACCTACTGCCAAAGTGATTGGACGAGAGATTTGAGGAGAGATTTGGAGATTCTAGGAGATAGAGCCAGCCGATTCAGGATTAGCGAGTTTTAGGTTAGTGGTCATATCCTCCTGCACAGTAACTAGGGTTTTTTTTTGTGTAGGGATTGTACGAATGGCCGTACAAGGGGGTTTTGTGAGGGTGGGCCCCTCAGTGCATGGGTGATCAAGTGTTTCGCGCACACAAGTGCATGGATGTAATTTGGAGAGCCACGCATAGGGGCGCCCAAATGGGGAAAACAAGACCGCATGGGATGCGCGCCTGTGCAAAGCACATAAATGCATCTATGCATGGCTATGTTCTTGACAATTACACATGTGTGTGCAACTGTGGGGTGGACATACCTGCTAGGTTGCACGCTTGTAGATGTGACAGGAGTGCATGGGTGCACTCTTGTATTTCCAACAGTCATGCATGAGTGTGCGACTATGGGGTGAGCAGGCATGCATATGTGCGTGCCTATGGGGAACAAATTTGTGCCTCTGAGGCAAAGCTGAAGGGTGTAAAAACTAATCTTTTTGGATATTTTGTGTTTTTATGAGTTGTGATGGTTGATCAAATCTTGTATGTGTGGATGCAGGCGACCAGTCAATGATGCTGATTCATTGGAGGGAGAGGGATTGGGCATGCTTGAGAGAGGCAGTGAGAGATGAGGAACCAGTTGTATGTGGTGCTGCGATGACTAGGCGACTACCCCCAGGACCTGAGGGACCCCTAGTGGGTGGTGCACCTCCTCTTGAGAGGGGACCAGGTGGTGGAGATTTAGAGGCACCATGAGTGCCCTTGTATGATTATTGTTGTATAGGATTGTGAGTCTATTTTGTATATGGTGTTGGGACACCGATTTTGTATTTATAGGGGTGAGGTGGTTCACCTACCTACAGATGTTGTATATGTGCTATTTTTTGTAAACATTGATGGCACATTTGACCAATATATATATATGGATATACATTTAGGGATATCTGTGATGTTCACCTGTGTTGATGTTTTTTGTTTATGATGTCTAATTTATATGTTGTGACAGACTTGTGATGAGTTATGTATGTGTAATGGTAACTTGATGGGAAAAATGCCAATATAATACTAGGTTAGCCATATTATCTGCGATTTGATTAAATTGTCTTGGAATATGTGTGAATGTGATTGAATCAAAATGTCGAGATAAAAGTCTAACTTGCAGGTACTTGCAGAAGTGGCATGGATCGCATACATGGTACACATTATTGAGCTGGAGGACGACGAGTTGGGAATCTAATAAGATTCTTAGGGAATGAATATGGAGGCCACTGGCCTCGGCAAGGAGACCAATGACAATTGTGTATTTGGCTTGGTTGTTGGTAGCCAAGCCCAAGCATATTTCGTTGGAGTGGAGCAGTTCATGCGAGGGGGTATAGAGGACCCAGACGACCGAAGTGAGATTTTGTGTCCAATGGCTAGCTCCATTGGTGTAACCGATGTGGAAGGTCGATGGAGGAGGCATCTGTCAATAACAAAAATGATAGATTAGATGTAAGATATGGAGGAAAAAATAAGACTAAAAACTACACAAAAAGAAAAATCCTAGTGTAGCATGGCTCCGCTCAGGCATAAAATTTCGTTAAGTACAACCTGTTGACGGGTTCCCTGAGGGGGTGGCCTTCGGGAGAGGCCAGGATGTATGTTTAATTAGTGAGGCAATGTTGGATGATGTAAGTTCCATTCCATGATGACTCGAACTTTCCATGGCCAAAGGTATCTTGGGCGATATCGTAAGCAAGGACAAGGTCACCTTCGTTGAATGATCGAAGGTTGACATGGAAATCAAAGGTGGCCTTCAACCATTTTTTGGCTGCCTCATTGTTCTGTAATGAAGACCGACAGTCTTCATCCATCAACTATAAGTTCATAAAAAAATGCTCCATCAGAGAAGTGTCGGGTAATAGCTCAATAGCGATGCGTAATGTGGGGATTTCACATTCGATGGGGAGAGTGGCCTCGGCCCCATGGACAAGATGAAATGGTGTGAAACCAGTGGCAGTTTTAACTATCGTATGATAAGCCCACAGTGCGGAAAACAACATACGGTGCCAATTGATCTTATGTTTTTTAACCATGCGCTGCAACATGGTTTTGAGAACCTTGTTGACCACCTATACCTATCCGTTGGACTGAGGGTAGTATGGGGAGGCAAACTCGTGGGAGAAGCCTAACCTGGAGGAGAGTTTGAAAAAAATCTCATTCTCGAAGTGTTTCCCATGATTGGAGACTAGCTGTAGTGGAACTCCAAAGCAGGAGATGTCGTGGTTGAAGAAAAAATGTGCGGCAGTGTCAGTGGTGTTGTTGAAGGTGGGCATGGCTTCAACCCATTTGGTGAAATAATCGACTTCCAAGATCATGTATTTGTGTCATTTACTAGATGGAGGGTTGCAAGTCATGAAGTCTATGCCCCATTTGCAAAAGGAGCCAACAGTAATAACTGGGTGGAGAAGAGCAGGTGGTGCTCTCACTTTGTTGGCATATAGCTAACATTTATCACATCACTTCACGACGTGGATGCAGTCGTGAAACAATGTGGGACAAAAATAGCCTTCTCAAATGGTTTTTTGGGTGGTGGACATCCCTGAGAGGTGGCCACCGCATGTGTCGCTGCGACAGTCATTCAAGACTCTATCGACGTCGTCAATGGTCAAACATCGATGAAGTATGATATCGACCCCTCGTCGATATAATATATCATCGATAAGGAGGTAGTGAGGGGCTTGGTGGCGAATACGTCGATGATCGTCCCATGAGAGGTGGTTTCCAAACTTCTGTGTTCGAAGGTAGATGAGGATATTGTCATACCAAGGATCATCTAAGGGGATGTAAAAGAAGTGTTCATCGTGGAAGTCCGTATTGACGAGAGTACTGGTAGTATCGGAAGGAAATGTCGTAATGAGTTCGACAAGTATGAGGGATTTCTTGCTCTTAGGTGTTGAAAACTCAAGGTCGTACTCCTAAAGGATGACGATCCATCGGGCAAATTTTCCATTAATTTGCTAGTGACCGAGCAAGTATTGCATTGGGTTGGAATCAACTACGACCTTGGTGGTTAGAAGCAGGATGTAATGGCGTAGCTTCTGGACTGCGAGGACAACTGCAAGGGAGAGTTTTTTGTCGTGATTGTATTTCAAGGGTGTCCCTGAAATTTTTTTACTAACATAATAAATGACATGTTCCCAGTCGTCATCCTCTAATTGGATGAGAACTCCTACTACGGAGACGGCTGAGGACGATAAATAGAGGATATAGTTGCGGTCATAGTCGGGTGGACTAATCAATGGGGCATTGGAGAGGACTGATTTGAGATCATCAAAAAGAGTTTTGGGCATGTTCATCCCATCGGAATGGGATATCATGATGTAAGAGGCGAAGGAAACCATGTGCCCGAGTGGCGTAATCGGGGACAAAGCGGCGTAAAAAGTTAGATTTGCCTTGTAGGCTCCGTAATTGGCGTAAATTCTATGGTGGGAGAATTTCCGTGATGGCTTGGACCTTGAGGGGGTCTACTATGATGTCATGTTGGGAGACGATGAACCCAAGGAGGCATCCAGTGGTGATGCATAATATGCACTTGAGGGGATTCAAGCGGATATTGTACTAATGACACCTATGAAAGACAATGCGTAATTCATCGAGGTGTTGAGTGTGTTTCTTGGATCGAGCAGTGAGATTGTCTAAGTAGGAAAGAATGATTTGAGACAAATCATGAAAAATGTATGTCATGGTGCGTTCAAAAGTGGCTCCAGAATTCTTGAGGCCAAAAAACATGACACGGTATGAAAAAGTACCCCAAGGGGTAGTGAATGTGGTTTTTTACTGATCGGTTGGGTGGATCTGAAATTGGTTGTAGCCAAAGAAACCATCCATGAAGGATAAAGCCTCATGGTCGGCACAATCATCGATAATTTGGTCGATGAAGGGAGTTGGAAAATTGTCTTTGGGACAAGCGTGATTGAGATCATGAAAGTCCGTAATGACGTGCATAGTGCCCTATTTTTTGTTGATGGGGATGAGGTTGGAGACTCATGGAATATATGCGATGGGGTATATGAACCCTGCAGTGCGTAATTTGTCAATCTCGTCTTTGATGGATGTCGCTTTGGATGGGTGTAATGAATGCTTCTTTTGTCGTACAGGTGTGATATCATGCCATGTGTCTATACGATGTTCAACAATAGATGAATCAAGGTCGCACTACTACATATTGAAAAAATTGCGACGACCACTTGTGACGAAAATACTCTTTCGTCACAACATGCAAGATAATTTTTATTTTTTTTCTAAATCTACCCCGTGTTTGTCGCCATCTCGATGCCTACAGTTTGATTGAACTGTAATGGCCAATTTGCGTCACATATGTGATGACCCGTTGCCTATGCGACGAAAGTTGACCATAAAAATTTAGTCAAACTTTACTGTTGAAAATGACCTAAAATAAATAGTTGTAATATATTAATATATATATATATATATATATATATATATATATATATATATATATTTAAGTCACTATTGTCACAATTGTGACGATGGTGACCTAAAATTGGCCTATAAATAATTGACGATTTGAAGATGTTGCGACAATCTTGCTATAACAATGACGGTTCTGAAAGGGTATTTTTGTTTGGAAAAATGTCATAGAATGTTGTTAGAGGTGGGGAAAAAAGTAAAGCGGGTGAAAAGGGTGATGGTAGATGTTATTTCCCTTGTAAAAAATGTTGCCTCAGACGCCCCATAAGAATTTTAATAGCAACAACTAGAAAACATTGTAGGAAATATGATCACATTGATGGCGGATCGAATGAATATCATACCATGGTAATTAGCTATATATTTATTATCTTTTTTTATTTTGTCAATTTTATATAAAATTATATAGATGTATATATATTGTTTGAATGTTTGTTATAGTATACACTAATTTTGCATGATTGTTTGTAATTATAAAGTTAGAGTTGCCCTCTAACTTTCCGCAGAATATTGCACCAAGTATTAGTAGAAATGATGTTGTACAAGCTGAGGAACATCATCATGACCAAGCAAATGAGGATCTCATGGAAGAAGATGATAGGACAAATCAAGTTAATGATCCCATATTGGAAGAATATGATGGGACAAATCAAATGATCCAAGATTTGTTTTCGTAGCCGAATGAGGATGGGGAAAATGATGGTATTTATGATGAACCTCTATTAGAAAAGGCAAATAAATGACTTTATGAAGGATCAAGAGCAAATCTTCTCTCTGCTACATTGTTGTTGGTGAACTTAAAGGTTATGAATAATTTGTCGAAC
>ML780009.1:0-20471 GCA_009831015.1 Picea engelmannii
TCGGATGTAATAAAGGTCAATATTAATAAGGCCTTTCAATAAAATAGAATAAGGCGGATGTAAGAAGACCTAATAGAAGCTTCCTCTTCTAGAAGGATCTTCCTCTAGATGTTTCTCTTAATAGACATATTTAGTATAAATAAAGGTCGAGGGTATGAAAACCCTAGCTTGAAGATTATTGTAACAGAGTGTTGCTCGATTGGAGGTTGCCCCCTCGAAGAGGCCTTTGAACATTGCTTTCTGAATCGAAGTGTTATTTCTATTGCTATTCTTATATCATTTCTGTGTTATTGTGAGATTATGCTGGATATTTTACTATTATTCTGCCATTTCTAGCATTTTATTTTTGTTCTGCATATTTTATATATCTGGTATCTTGCAAGTGGTATCAGAGCACTTTCCTTGGAAGAATTTGTGGGTATTTTTTTTCAGGGTAGAGACATATTTCGACGTCTTTAAGCCACAGAGATATATCGTTACGTGCATAAATCCGTGATTGAGGGATTCATACACACAGGAAATACATGTGATTCTTAAGCGCACATCTGTTGGCCACCCTTGTAACCCATGTTGGTACCCCTTCGAGTGGTAGCGCATTAGACAACACCTGTGTATGGATAGGCCTAGATTTCCTAAATCCCTCTTTAGATAAACCTATTGGTCATTGGACTATTATAGTGTCATCGAGAACAACACTTGGGAAGATACTCTCTAGTACCTGGGTAGTCAGGTAGTATGGCTAAGGGTACGGTCTATCCTCCTTAGTTAGTTCCCTGAGATATTGGGTCGAGTACTACTGTTGGACCCTGCACGTATATTAGAGAGCTATAGCACAGGACAAACCCTTATCTGTAGAACCCTGGAATACCTAACCCTTGGGGAACATAAACATAAACATCAACAAATTAAACCGGCGAGATCTATTGCTGCGCATCTGTGTTCGGGTTGCCAAGTAAATACACATTTCTTTCTGGTTAAGAATTTGGGGATTTCAGCACTACAACATTCTTCAGACCAAAGTATAACCCCGCAGCTATAAATTAGAAAAAATTTCTGGAAATTTTTTCACCATTATTTGAGACCTATTCCATTAGATTCATCTCTTCTCCCTTATCACATTCCTCCATATCATTTTTCTACAAACATTTCTGACCCAGCCCGCTCCCTTTTCAGTTCACCCATCCTCATGGCCCATACCCGTAGCCAAGAACTAGAGTCTCGCTTCAACACCTTGCAATTTGGTTTCCTCGAGACCCAACTAGAAGTGCAAAAACTCAGTGCTACTATTGCCTCCCATGATGCCTCCATCAATACCACCATAAATGCATCCATAAATGCATCTGTAAATGCAGTTGTGCAGTCCATAATGGCGGAAGTCAAACATGAACTGACCACCCAGCTTGAATCTATCTTTGCATCACTCTGCACCAAACGCAAGATCCCTACCGATGAATCTTTTCCTGATGCACATACAAAGACTGAAGGTGAAACTTCTTCCCATTCCTTTCAGCCCCATCACTTTCAATGGGACATACACCTTCCATGGGTGGATGTAACCATATTTGATGGCTCGGACCCAACTAGTTGGGTCACCCAAATGGAACATTATTTCTCTCTCTACAACATTACAGATGACTTGGCCAAACTCCGGTATGGTGTTCTCCATCTAGATCAAGAACACTATCAATGGTGGAAACGGAGAAAAACTTCTCGTCAAGGGTATATTGCTTGGACCCAATTTGTGACTGAGCTTTATGAACGCTTTGACACTGACACCAACCATTTGGGCCGTTTGAAAAAATTGAAGCAATTAGGCATAGTAGAAGACTTCAGAGCTGCATTTGAGCACCTGGCTTTTCGAACAGAGGGCATGACTGATGCTTTCTTTCAGGAGTGTTTTATCAGTGGCCTCAAGGAGGAGATTCGGGCCCATGTCCTCATGGTTTGACCTACGACTTGGGTGGAGGCTACTAAAAAAGCTAAAGAAGCACAACAAATTGTTTCCTCTTAAAACCGTAATCCTTCCTTTATCCCTCGCGCTAAACCAGTCAACCCCAATACTCCCTCAGCCCCATTAAAGATCCAAAAATTGACCATGGTTGAAATGGTTGAACGCCAACTCAAAGGCCTCTGTTATAATTGTGATGAAAAATATTTCCCAAGTCACAAATGTAAGGAACAAAATCTTTTTATGGCCATCTCTGAGGATATTCCGGAAGAGGATGTTGACACTCCCCTTGTGCCTGAGTCACCCGAAATCACTGACATAAACCCCCCCTCCGACCCTCCCGAATTGGAACCGATCATTTCCCTCAATGCTCTCACTGGCTTCTTTTCCCCCCAAACCCTCAAGTTAATCGATTGCATCAAGAACCGAAAGGTCATCATTCTGGTTGATAGTGGCAGCACCCACAATTTTATTCATCGCTGCATTGCCCAAGAAACCCATTGCTACATCCATGGTGTCAACAATTTCCAAATCATGATTCCCAATGGTGGTTTTATGAAATTTGGTGGGCGTTGTGAAAATGTACATCTCCAAATCGGTGACTACCATCTCAAATCCCATATATTTTCTATTGACATGGGTGGTTGCAACATTGTGTTGGGTGCAGACTGGCTAAGGACTTTGGGTCCCATTCTCATGGATTTTCAGAACTTAACCATGCAATTCGACCAAGGTTGTAGTGTCCCCAAGGTTGAACCCCGATGTAAACTATGAACTGAAAGAGATTGTAAATATGTGTTATAGGCTGGTGAGCCAAGTTGTGTATAAGCTAGTAGGATTATGTGTCTGATTAGGCCAGAGAGCCTAAGGGTTGAAGGCCAAGGGCCTGGATTTTGTATCTGTATGTATGCAGCACTTCAATAAAATATAAATACCGCCAAGTGCAGACCGACCACGATGAAAGAGTGATGGGGGACTGAGCATCCACAGAGTGGGCAAGGGATTAGGGGCTGGAACGTGGGAATAAGGGGTTGAGTGTTGAACCTAGGGGCTAAGCCTAGGGGGGGCTTAGGCCTGGAATAATATTTTAATATTATTTCCAAAAAGAGCCATGTGCATATTATTTTACCCTAAGTTCTTTGGAAGGACGAGTGACTTCCAAATGTGAAGGAACGAACTTCATGGGTGACAAGTGTCAACCCATGTGCATGCAGTTAAAATTGCCGAAGCAAGCCGTGTTGGGGGTTCCGCTCCCATTCCTCTGAACGACTGCGTAGGTTCCTTCTCAATTCTAGCAGACTATCTGAGCGTGAAGGGGTCGAACCTTTGCAAAGATATTCTCATGCATCTTCTGAACCGTACACCCCTTCAACCAGAAGCCTGTGCCGGTCTGAGATAGCCTGTACATTCTGTTCTGAACCGTCAAGCCTGTGAGTGGAATCTATGTACACCTTGTGAAATCCTGAAACCAAAACCGTGAGTCTATTTCAGGATTGCTGAGCCTGTTTGGGAAGCCCGTGTCTGTTTTCCCAGTTGGATCTTGTGGCTGCGCAGTGCTGGAATGCGAGTGGCTTACTGGCCAGTGTGAATTCGTTCTTATCCTGTGTGTAACCTCTCTCCAGGTGAGGGAGGTGATTGTGGTTTGAAGAGGCATGTTGTCAGGCCTGCGAGCAACTCTTTCCAGGTGAAAGAGTTTGCTGGGAAGTGTTTTCTTCTAGAGAGTGCCCAGCACCAGCTACGGGCTCTAAGACTTCCTGATCCGGCCTGTTGTCGAGGCCTAGAAGGGGAGGTTAGCACCGATGGACTGGGCATGTGAAGGTGTATACTCCCGGGCGGAACATGCATGTGGGGAATGAGGGTATGATATTAGTGGGCGTAAGATGGCATCTCTGGGAAGAATCCTTCCAGATATTTCTGTGATGTCTTCCCTGTAACCTGAGCCTAGCCTAGGATTCCTTGCCTTGGGGTGGAGCTCGGTCCTAGCTCGGGGGTGACCCACTGTTGAGCTGAAGAACAATGTGGTCTAAGGCTGGGAGGTTCGTGGAAGGCCTGCACTTGGTTGGTGAATTCTACAGCTATTAAAAGATAAGTATTTGAATTATGTATTATCACATTTGGCATTACTGTGTTGTTTAAATATCATGTTTTCCGCTGTGTGTAAATGAGTTACTGCTGAATGCTATGGCTTGTTTAATTGTAGCAGTATCTTATATATTTTACTCTGAGAATTACGTGTGTTTAATTGTTTAAATGCATGTGCTTATAATGTCTATACAAATTATGTAAAAAAAAAAAAAATCATGTATAGCATGGTAACTGAGAGGTTTGGAAACCTCGGTAGTGAAAGAGTACACTACAAATTGGTATCAGAGCCAAGGTTTCGACACTGAGCCTATATGGGCCAGTGGAGCGGTCTTTGGACCGAAAATGTGAAAAGAAATTGGACCTGGAATGGCCAATTTCGGACGTTGGTTTGTTCCAGTGTGTCAAGTAGTTGCTTGACCATGGTTATAAGCTCAAGAGGTTTAGCGGTGCTATGAAAACCGCAGCTGGTATGGTCTATGACCACAGGAAGACAGGTCTCTACACCAATGGTGTTGGAACCGTCAGATCTGTTCGGGAGGGAAGGCAAACCCTTGTAACCATCAGATCTGGATAACGTGCACAAGGTTTAAAACCTTAGGATACTGCACAGGAGTTCAACTCGGGAGGATCGTGAGTCGTAAGATCCATGTGGGATTAACCATCAACCGTCCGAGTTGACAGGAGTTGCGCATGACTTAAGTCCTCATGGGTAGAGGAGAAGTCCCGGAGAGGCATCAGGATATTAGAAGTCAAAAGAATCGAGACCTTGTGATTCTCGAAATCCCGAGGAGGTATCATAGCCATGAATCTTAGGTGGACACATGTCAGGAGATTCCGCAGAGTTGGAAATCAGAGAATCGGAGTTTGAAGTTCATCGGGAAATCGGGAACCCCGGTGACAAGTGATTCATACAGTTTGAAACTCCGAACCCCGAAACCCTGACGAGAGCTTTGAGTATTGTCACGGGGTAGAGGTCACATGGACCTAACTTAACCGTGAAGGGTTAAAGACAAAAAGGCACGTCGGAATATCGAGAATCGGGATATCAGAGATCTCGGAAGCAAAGGTTTCGTGCATTGGAAAATCGCGATACACGATTTCCCGATAACGCCTAGGAGCGTGGGGCCCCACCGACTGTCAGGAGGACAGGTGGAAGATTTTTAGCGACAGGCAAAAAGGATTGTTGACAAGTCAACGAATGGAACCCATCGGGGATCCCGTGAGCATAAGAGCATGACATTGAAACCACCGAAACCCAATGGGGTAGGGTGGAGGTCATATAGTATGGTCATGTGGACCAGAGGCTGAGCCAGGAGAGCTAGCCAGTGTAAAAGCACATCAGGAATCGAAGAATCGGGGGTTGCGAAGACATGCACCTGTTGACAGTGCAAGTGCCAAAAATCCAATAGGAGTATCCACGAGAGGGAGACAGTCACGGTCATAGCGCATGGTCATATGCGGCAGGAGCTAGGCTCAGGAGGGATAGCACGTAAAAAGGGGTCATCGGAGATTGGGAATCTGAGAGGACTGTGACCCTCGACATCAGGAATTGCGAGACCCCGAAACTTGAAGTCCCGAAATAACTGAAATTGAAGTTTCAGACACCCTAAAAACACAGAGCCAGACAGAGCTCAGAAAACTTGTGAAGTTGAAATGTCTTTCATTCTTGTTCGTATTAGTTATAAATGTTGTGGATTATTCATGAAGTTTAATGGCCTGACAAATTTCAAATTCAATTGCACAGTGCGTGTGCAGAGTTCAACGAAGGCCAAAACTCCAGATAATCAACGCCAAGTATGGAGTGGGGAAGAATGATAACCAAGGAGTCGAAGGATCGAACTCTAATGGGCATGGAAAAGAGATGGATAAGGAGGGACATATGATGAAAATCATTGAAGGGCTACAAAGAGAGGCCAAGGAGCGTCGAGATGATAGCCAGAAGCTCATGAAATTCAGGGATCGGCAAGGGAAATTAAACTTAAAATTCTTGCAGAGTCTGGAAAGAATAGAGAAGAAACTTGAGAAGGGAAGAGACTCAGGTACGACGGAGAGTCACAGAACTCATGGGAGAAGAAGCAGATCGAGGAGTGGTAGTCGAAATCACAGTCACTCCCAACGTCGTTCTGAGAATAAGACACATAGTAGTGCAAGCCCGTCCCCTACCAGAAAACATCGGAAATCTGGAAGGGAGGAATTGAAAGGAGAGATGAACAAAATTAAGCCTCCAACATTTGATGGAGAGCATAAGAAGGAGGAAGATGTTGAAACTTGGTTGTTGGGCATGAAGAAATACTTCGAGCTGCAGAATTATTCTTCCCATGCAGAAGGAAGAATTGCAATGTACCAACTGAAAAGAAAAGCATCCATGTGGTGGGATCAGTTTGTGCAGGTGTAGCACATTCAAGAGAAAGAGGTCACTTGGAAGGAATTTAAGAGGTATTTCGAGAAGAAATACTTGACTAAAAGATATTATGACAGAAAGATGAAGGAGTTCTTTGAACTCAAGTTGGGCAGTATGACCATTGATGAGTATGAACGAAATTTTCTGGAACTATTGAAGTATGTTCCGTTCATCAAAGACGAGGTTGTTAAAATTCACAGGTATCTGAGTGGACTGCCACCCTCCATCGGTGACAAGATTCAATACGATGATCCTAAGACCATGGAAGAAACCATAAGAAGGGAAAAGTGCCTATACGAACAGAAAAGAGAAAAGCCTACCTTTCGGAAGGCTTTGGACGACCATAAGAGGTTTAAGAAGGAACAGAGGAAGAAGGGAAGAAAACCTTCCTTTTACAGAAACAATTTTTCAGGGACAACCATCGTTTAGAGAGCCGAGAATGACTGAAGAAAGGCCACAAAGGCAGAGACAGGTGCCCATTCAGTGTTGGGGCTGTCAAGGAAACCACAAGTACAGAGATTTTCCCCATAAAAATGGTAAGGAGAGAACTGTACATATTGTTCAGCAAGCTGAAACAGTGGAGGATATGGGCAGCAGAATGCCGAGGATCTATGCAGCCCTGAACAATAAGCAGGCAGAATTTCAATCACACATGATTGAAGTGGAAGGTATGATTAACAACCAACCACTTGTTATTTTGATATGATTCGGGGGCTAGCCATAGTTATGTAGATCCTAGAGTGGTAGAAAGTATGCATCTAATGAGAATAAAACATGAGAAGTCTTGGTTAGTGCAGTTAGCCACAGGGACCAAGAGGAAGGTCATTGAATTGGTTAAGTCCTGTTCAGTGGACATGAAAGGAATGAGCACTAAGGCTGAATTGAACATTCTGCCTTTAGGCTCATATGATTGCTTAATTGGGATGGACTAGTTGGACCAGCACCATGCCCTTATGGATTGTCGAAACAAGAGATTCACATGCCTGAACGAAGAGGGAAATCAGGTAACAGTTCAAGGAATTGCCAGAGTTGTGGATGTTAGAGAAATCTCAGCCATGCAGCTGAAGAAATGTTACCGGAAAGGCTGTCAATTATTTGCAGCCTGGGTGGAAGAAGTATTCCAAAATTTGGTCTCAAATCTGGAGGACCATAGGGTGCTCAAAGAGTTTGAGGATGTGTTTCAGGAGGTGCCTGGACTACCTCCGAAGAGGGACATCGATTTTTCTATAAATCTGATGCCTGGAGCAGCTCCAATTTTGAAAGCTCCTTATAGGATGAGCACTCCAAAGATGAAAGAGTTGCAACTGCAGCTCGAAGAGCAATTAAAGAAAGGCTACATTCATCCCAGTGTGTCACCGTGGGGATCCCCAATTCTATTTGTGAAGAAGAAAGATGGAACGCTGAGGTTGTGCATTGACTTTCGACAGTTGAATAAAGTCATTGTCAAGAACAAATATCCCCTGCCAAGAATTGATGATCTTTTTTATCAGTTGAAGGATGTGAAAGTATTTTCAAAAATAGATCTTCAATCTAGGTATCATCAACTGAGGATAAAATATGAATACATCAGCAAGACCGCCTTCAGAACAAGGTATGGTCATTATGAGTTTACAGTGGTGCCGTTTGGACTGTCCAACGCGCCTACTGTTTTCATGTGCTTAATGAATGGAGTGTTCAGAAATTATCTGGACAAGTTTTTCATAGTCTTCTTGGATGATATCTTGGTGTATTCCAAGACAGAGGAAGAACATGAACAACACTTGAGAATGGTGCTGCAGGTGTTGAGAGAACACCAGCTTTATGCAAAACTGAGCAAGTGCTCATTTTATCAAAAGCATATCCATTATCTGGGACACATTATTTCTGAAGAGGGGATCGTTGTGGATCCTGAGAAGGTACAGGCCATTCAAGAGTGGCCAGCGCCAAGAAATGTGACAGAAGTTAGATCCTTTATGGGTCTAGCAGGCTATTATAGGAGGTTCATAGCCGGATTTTCAAGGATAGCTCATGCTATCACTTCCTTGCAAAGGAAGGGGAAGAAGTTTCAGTGGACTGAACAATGTGAGAGTAGCTTCCAGCAATTGAAGCAGCTTCTCACTAGTGCACCGATCCTAAAGATTGCTGATCCAAGTAAGGATTACGTAGTGTGCACAGATGCATGTAAGGAAGGGCTGGGAGGAGTTCTCAGCCAAGAGGGATCTGTAATTTGTTATGAATACCGAAAGTTGAAAGAGCATGAAAAGAATTATGCCACTCATGATTTAGAGCTGGCAGAAGTTGTCCATGCATTGAGGAAATGGAGACATTACCTCATGGGCAAGAAATTTGAATTAAGAACAGACCACCATGGTCTAAAGTATTTATTTGATCAGCCAACTTAATGCCAGGAAGATTAGATGGCTGGAATTTCTGTGTGAATATGACTTTGATATCAGGTATATCAAAGGGAAAGACAATAAGGTGGCTGATGCACTCAGCAGAAAAGTGCATGAATTACATACTACTGCCATTAGCATGTACATAACTGAGTTAAAAGATAGAATTGTGGAGGCTGCAAGTGCTGATTTGCAGTACATAAATCTTGTAGCAAAGTTACAACAACATGAAAGACCACAGATCGAGAAAGGTTATGCCTTGGGCACTGATGGTCTACTTCTGTATAAGAACAGAATATATGTACCTAATGACAGAGAATTGAAGCTGGCAATTCTAAAGGAAATGCATAATGTGACTTATGCTGGTCATCCTGGATATCAAAAGACTGTGGTAGCAGTCAAAAGCCATTATTTTTGGCCAGGTATGAAGAAGGGAATTGTTGAATACATCGCTAGATGTATGGAATGCTAGAAGGTCAAGGCTGAGCACAAACACCCAACAGGGTTGTTGCAGCCTTTACCTATTCCTGAGTGGAAATGGGATGTGGTAACCATGGATTTTATCATAGGATTGCCCAGAACAAGCAAGCAGCATGATTCAATCATGGTGGTGGTGGACAAGCTTACTAAAGCTACCCATTTTATTCCACTGAAAACCACCCACAGAGCAGCATATGTTGCTGATATCTTTTTAAAAGAAGTTGCACGCTTGCATGGAATTCCTAGGACAATTGTGTCTGATAGGGACCCGAAATTCACTTCGAATTTCTGGAGAGGACTGTTCAAGGGATTCGGAACGAATATGAACTTCAGTACAAAATATCATCCCGATTCTGATGGACAGACAAAGAGAGTAAATAGAGTAATAGAAGACATGCTGAGAATGTATGTGATGGATAAACCATCAAGGTGGGAAGACTACCTGCATTTGGTAGAATTCGCTTACAATAATGGGTACCATGCATTACTGAAGATGAGCCCATTCGAAGCACTTTTTGGAAGAAAGTGAAACACTCCAGTAAGCTGGGATAATCCAGCTGACAGAGCAGTAGTTGGACTGGAACTACTCAAAGAGATGGAAGATCATATGATAAAAATAAGAATCTGAAAGATGTCCAGGATAGGTAGAAAATTTACGCTGATAGTAACAGAACCCATAGAGAATTCAAAGTGGGTGACCATGTTTTCCTGAAAGTGAAAACTAACAGCAGTTCCCTAAAATTGGGAAGTTGCGCCAAGTTGGCAGCAAGATTTTGTGGGCCATTTGAGATCCTTGAAAGGATTGGGCCGGTTGCATACATGCTTGCATTACCTGCATCTATGACTGTACATAATGTATTTCATGTTTCACTGCTTAAGAAATATGTACCTAATGCTAATCATGTTATCAATTGGAATGTGATTCAGGTGGAACCATAAGGTGTCCTGCAAGTGCATCCTGTGCGCATATTGGACAGGAAAAACAAACAGCTCCGGAATCGAGCTATAGAGATTGTAAAGGTCCAATGGACCTGGTATGGTCCTGAGGACGCGACGTGGGAGCATGCAGATGTTATGCGGGAAGGGTACCCGCACCTTTTTGAATATTTTGAAAGGCTTGCAGAGACAGTGTAAGTTGCACTAAGGACAGTGCAAAAATAAGGGGAGGGGGATTATAGTGTCCCCAAGGCCGAACCCCGATGTAAACTATGAACTGAAAGAGATTGTAAATATGTGTTATAGGCTGGTGAGACAAATTTTGTATAATCCAGTAGGATTATGTGTCTGATTAGGCTAGAGATCCTAAGGGTTGAAGGCCAAGGGCCTCGATTTTGTATCTGTATGTATGCAACACTTCAATAAAATATAAACATCGCCAAGTGCAGACCGACCACAATGAAAGAGTGATGGGGGACTGAGCGTCCACAGAGTGGGCAAGGGATTAGGGGCTGGAAGGTGGGAAAAAGGGGCTGAGTGTTGAACCTAGGGGCTAATCCTAGGGGGGGCTTAGGCCTGGAATAATATTTTAATATTATTTCCAAAAAGAGCCATGTGCATATTATTTTACCCTAAGTTCTTTGGAAGGACGAGTGACTTCCAAATGTGAAGGAACAAGCTTCATGGGTGAAAAGTGTCAACCCATGTGCATGCAGTTAAAACTGTTGAAGCAAGTCGTGTTGGGGGTTCCGCTCCCATTCCTGTGAACGGCTGCGTAGGTTCCTTCTCAATTCTAGTAGACTGTCTGAGCGTGAAGGGGTCGAACCTTTGCAAAGATATTCTCGTGCATCTTCTGAACCGTAGACCCCTTGAACTAGAAGCCTGTGTCATTCTGAGATAGCCCGTACATTATATTCTGAACCGTCAAGCCTGTGAGTGGAATCTCTGTACACCTTGTGAAATCCCGAAACCGAAACCGTGAGTTTGTTTCGGGATTGTTGAGCTTGTTTGGGAAGCCCGTGTCTGTTTTCCCAGTTGGATGTTGTGGCCGCGCAGTGCTGGACTGCGCGTGGCCTACTGGACAGTGTGAATTCGTGCTTATCCTGTGTGTAACCTCTCTCCAGGTGAGGGAGGTGATTGTGGTTTGAAGAGGCAGTTTTTCAGGCCTGTGAGCAACTCTTTCCAGGTGAAAGAGTTTGCTGGGAAGTGTTTTCTTCCAGAGAGTGTCCAGCACCAGCTACGGGCTCTGAGACTTCCTAATATGGCCTTTTGGCAAGGCCTAGAAGGGGAGGTTAGCACCGATGGACTGGGCATGTGAAGGTGTATACTCCCAGGCGGAACATGCATGTGGGGACTGAGGGTCTGATAGTGGTGGGCATAATATGGCATCTCTGGGAAGAATCCTTCCAGATATTTCTGCGATGTCTTCCCTGTAACCTGAGCCTAGATTAGGATTCCTTACCTTGGGGTGGATCTTGGTCCCAACTCAGGGGTGACCCACTGTTGATTTGAAGAACAGTGTGGTCTAAGGCTGGGAGGTTCGTGGAAGGCCTGCACTTGGTTGGTGAATTCTACAACTATTAAAAGATAAGTATTTGAATTATGTATTATCACATTTGGCATTACTGTGTTGTTTAAGTATCATGTTTTCCGCTGTGTGTAAATGAGTTACTGTTGAATGCTATGGCTTGTTTAATTGTAGCAGTATCTTATATATTTTACTCTGAGAATTACGTGTGTTTAATTGTTTAAATGCATGTTCTTATAATGTCTGTACGAATTATGTAAAAAAATAAATTCATGTATAGCATGGTAACTGAGAGGTTTGGAAACCTCGGTAGTGAAAGGGTACACTACAAAGGCGACCACCAACATAAATTCCAAGGCATCACTATTGGATCACCTGAGGTCATTAGTTCTCATCGCATGGAAAAACTGCTTAAAAAAGGTCATTCTGGTGTCATTACCCAACTCCACGCCATACAAGCCACAGAGACACCCCCGGTTCCCCAAGACCTCCAAGCCCTCCTTTCTAAACATCAAACGGTATTTTCCACTCCCCAAGGACTCCCTCCTTCCCACGGTGTTCATGATCACTCCATTCCCCTTGTCCTAGGAATCCTTCCCCCCAATATACATCCATATCGCCACCCCTTTGCACAAAAAAATGAAATTGAAAAAATGGTCCAGGAACTCCTTATGGTCGGCATCATCTGTCCTAGTACGAGTCCTTACTCCTCTCATGTCATCATGGTACTGAAGAAATAAGGTTCTTGGAGAATGTGTCCTGACTTCTGTGCTCTCAACAAACTGACCATCAAAGACAAATTTCCCATTCCTGTCATTGATGACCTCCTGGATGAATTGAGTGACACCCAATTCTTTACCAAACTGGATCTTCGCTCAAGCTATCATGAGATATGTATGAAAGAGGTTGACATTCCCAAGACCACCTTTCGCACTCATGAGGGCCATTATGAGTTTTTAGTCATGCCCTTTGGTTTGTGTAACGCCCCCTCCACCTTCCAGAGCCTCATGAACCATGTCTTCTGCCCTTTTCTCTGTCATTTTGTCTTAGTTTTCTTTGATGATATCCTCATTTATAGAAAAACCTGGACAAACCATCTTACTCATGTGGATCAAGTTCTCTGCCTACTCTCTCAGCACCAACTTTTCCTGAAACAGTCCAAATGTTCTTTTGGTGCCTCAGAAGTAGAATACTTGGGTCATCTGGTGGGAAAGGATGGCATCAGGGTGGACCCGAAAAAGATTGAAGCTATGCAAGATTGGCCACACCCAAAGACTCTCAAAAGCTTGCGTGGATTTTTGGGCCTCACAGGTTATTATCGCAAGTTCGTTAAGAACTACGGAAAGATTGCAACACCTCTCATGACTCTCCTAAAAAAGAACTCTTTCACTTGGACTCCAGCAGCTACTCAAGCTTTTCAAACCTTGAAGATGGCCATGTGCACCACTTCGGTTCTGGCCCTTCCCGACTTCACAAACACCTTTGTGTTGGAATGTGATGCCTCAGGGAAAGGAATCGGTGTTGTACTTATGCAAGAGGGTCGAACGTTTGCCTTCACTAGCAAGCAATTGTCTGAAAGGAATCTGGGCAAACCCATTTATGAAAAAGAAATGTTGGAAATTATGCATGTCGTTGAGTTGTGGCGTCCTTATCTCTTGGGGAAACGCTCTCAAATTAAGACCGACCATCAAAACCTCAAGTATTTTCTGGAAGAACGCATTTCCTCCCAGGAACAACAAAAATGGGTGACTAAGCTCTTTGGATATGATTATGAGATCATTTACAAGAAGGGTAAAGACAATGTCATAGCGGATGCACTGTCCCGGAAATATGAAGACGAAGGATCCTGTTTTTCTCTTTCCTTCATTGTACCCGATTGGCTCCAAGCTGTGTTCCAGGAATGGCTTGACAAACCCAAAAGTTCGCATCTGATCCAGCAACTACAGAACAAGGCTCCGACTCCCCTAGGGTACTCCTGACTCTAGGATGAGCTTCGATACAAAGGCCCCTTGTATTTAAATAAACAATCCAAGCTCAAATCCATGGTTCTTTCTAAGCTTCATGCTACACCCACAGCGGGGCACTCAGGGTTCACCAAAACATATGACCAAGTCAAACGTTCTCTTTAATGGGATGATATGAAACAGGACATCAGTAATTTTGTTGTTGAATGTGAGGTGTGTCAATGCAACAAGGGAGAAACAGTCAAATCTCCAGGCACCCTCCAACTGCTTCCGATTCCCCCTGCTATTTGGAAGGATATCTCTATGGACTTTATTACAGGCTTACCCAAATCGGGGAATAAATCAGTCATAATGGTGCTGGTGGATCGCCTTTCCAAGTATGCTCATTTTTGTGCTCTTCACCACCCATTTACTGCATCCACGGTGGCTCAAATTTTCATGGACCAGGTCTTCAAGCTTCATGGCATGCTACACTCTATTGTTTCTGATCGATACCCAACTTTCACAAGAAAATTTTGGCAAGAACTGTTTAAGATACAAGGCATGCAATTGCATCTCAGCTCAACTTATCATCCCCCGACGGATGGTCAAACGAAATTTGTCAACAAGTGTTTGGAAACATATCTGAGGTGATTTGCCTCTGAAAAAAAACACCAGTGGGCTCAATGGCTACCCCTCGCCGAATGGTGGTACAACACTACATACCATACAACCACTAGCATGACTCCTTTTGAAGTGGTATATGGACATAAGACACCTTCAGTTCTCTCATACTTACCGGGTACCTCAAAGGTCCAGGCGGTTGACCAAACACTTACAGTCCGAGAGGATATCCTTCGTACCCTTAAAGAGAACTTGGTCATGGCACATGATAGAATGAAGCAGCAAGTAGATCAAGGTCGCTCTGAACGTCAATTTGCAGAAGGGGATCAGGTGTTTCTGAGACTACAACCATATAAGAAAACTTCCCTCAAGGTCGAGCATTGTCAGAAGCTAGCACCCAAATCTTATGGCCCTTACACAGTTCTCAAGCGTGTGGGACAAGTCGCATATCAGTTAGCTCTACCCAGTTAGTCGAAGCTACATCTTGTTTTTCATGTTTCATGCTTGAAGAAGGTGATTGGAACCAAGTGCCAAATTCAAACCAACCTTCTAGAGTTAGCTGAAGAAGGATCCATTTGGATACAGCAAGAAGTAGTTTTGGACCAGCGTGAGTGTCGCCTGCATTAGAGAACCATCAAGGAAGTTCTAGTACAGTGGAAAGATATGACTCCAACAGATGCCACTTGGGAACTAACTACCATTTTGTAGCAGTTTCCACATCTCAAGCCTTGAGGACAAGGTTGTTTTTAAGGGGGCGGACATGTTAAGGTCCTAACCCGCACATAGGTAGATCAATGTATTTGGATGTAATAAAGGTCAATATTAATAAGGAATTTCAATAAAATAGAATAAGGCGGATGTAAGAAGACCTAATAGAAGCTTTCACTTCTAGAAGGATCTTCCTCTAGATGATTTTCTTAATAGACATATTTAGTATAAATAAAGGTCGAGGATATGAAAACCCTAGCTTGAAGATTATTGTAACAGAGTGCTGCTCGATTGGAGATTCCCCCCTCGAAGAGGCCTGTGAACATTTTTCTGAATCGAAGTGTTATTTCTATTGCTATTCTTATATCATTTCTGTGTTATTGTGAGATTATGCTGGATATTTTACTGTTATTCTGCCATTTCTAGCATTTTATTTCTATTCTGCATATTTTATATATCTAGTATCTTGCATTTTGCAAGTATTTCGATAAGCCCATAACACTGTTGGAATTCTTAAATCCCAATCATCTATGTTAACACTTAAAATATTAGTCAACGTTGTCTCCAAAATATTATTGAAAGATTCGACTATACCATTCTCCCGTGGGTGACATGGTGTGCTCTTGTGATGGTGAACTTTGAACTCCCAAGTCAAGGCTTCAATAGTTTTGTTAATGAAGTGTGTACCTTGATCACTAATAAGGATCTTAGGGCATCCAAATCTGGTTATGATATCATCAAAGATGAATCACACAGTTGTAGTTGCACTACAATATTTAACTTCTCTTGATTCTACCCATCTGGTCAGATACTTTGTAATAGTGATGATGTATCAATCTCCTGTGCACTTCCCTGGTGGGTTGATAGGTCCCACAAATTCAATATCCCATTTCTAAAATTCTTGTAAAGTTAACTGAGGTGGTAAAGGCATTTCATCCCTTCTGTAAGGATTCCCTATCCTTTGGCATACATCGCATGATCTATAATATTCCTTAGCATCCTTATGTAAAGTGGGCCACACGAGGCCAACTTTGAGAACCTTCAGCAATCTTTATTTCCTTGCATAATGTCCTCATGTGATGCCTTCATGTGATTCTGCAAGAATCAATGGTATTTCTTCCTCCATAATTCATCTCCTTAAGATCTCATATGGTCCCATATTATATAATTGTCCAGCTATAAGTTGAAACTTTACAGCACGGATGACCAATTGTTTCTTCTAAATGATTTTATACTCATGTGGTGCCATTACTATGTATAGGAACTGGACTATCTTCGTGAAGTGATCATCAAATTTCCTAATGGAAAACAACTATGCATATGGTAGTGTATCATCCAAACTGGTAGGTTCCTCTCCATGTTCTAATCTGGATAAGTGGTCAGGTCCCTGATTCATTCTCCCTGGCTTGACCACAATTTCAAAGTCGTAGTCCTGGAATAATAATATCCATATGCATATTCTTCCCCCCAAAACTGACTTGTTTACTAAGTACTTCAATGTAGAATGGTTAGTAAATATATTAAAATGTCCTCCTAACAAGAAGTGTCTAAACTTCTACAATGCATATACCATAGCTAAGCCTTCTCTTTCAGTGGTAGTATAATTTATTTCAGATGTAGAAAGATTCCTGCTAGCAAAGGCTATAGGGTGGTCAATATCTCTTGTTCTTGGCTATGCTAAAACTGCTCCTAATGAAATGGATGAAGCATCAACATGAACATTGAATTGCTTACTCCAATCTGGGAAAACCAAAATAGGCACAGTGACCATTTTCTTCTTTAGTGTGTCGAAGCTCTGCTGGCACTCTGTTGGAATCCATTTTTCAATTTTATCTTTTCCTTACAAGCTGCTTACACAAGGGTTTTGAACCCTCAATACTCATCGCAATTCTTTAAAAACAAAACGACACTATTATCTTGCGCATTTTCACACCTACCTTTCGTTTTCATTTTCACGAATGCAAGCGTGAAAACCTTGAGTTGGAAGTCATGTTGATAGCGTTAAAATGATATTTTGAATTATTATGAATACTTTTGTTCATGTGGTCATTTCACCTCTAACTCAATAATGGCCATACAGTTGGAAAAACATCAAACCTTTATTCACTTTGCATTTTTGTTAATATGGTTTCAATTTATAAGTTCATGATGCAATGATTTTTGGTGTCTTTGATTAAACCCATGGTGCAATGGTCGATGTAGTGGTTTCTTTAAATCATACAAATACTATCATTGATTTAACATTTAGACCAA
Source organism: Picea engelmannii (assembly GCA_009831015.1). Lineage (NCBI taxonomy): Eukaryota > Viridiplantae > Streptophyta > Pinopsida > Pinales > Pinaceae > Picea > Picea engelmannii. The sequence goes on from ML780009.1 coordinate 17,282, forward strand.
TTGTTGGTTATCACACTATGGTTTTTCAAATGGCTATTTCATATTTCAGTTGGTCAAAATCTTTTGGTTGTGTATGTTATGGATTTCGATGATTATGTGAATAATCCATTCGATATATGGTGTACAAAGCTTTGGATTGTGATGTGAATGAAGTTATTACCAAGGCACCGTCGATTGTACATGAAAACATGAATGTTTTTCATGGCTTCAATTCACTCCACCACCCTCGCATGCATAAGCATTAATGTTCGCCTTGCACCTCGGGCTACCTCTACTTGTTTTGAGAAAACTGTGGGAATTAATCCTGTGTCTACCCTGTCTAACCCCCTCACCATTTACCCTATCGACTGTGTGCTCTCTCCTATGGCTCTTGTAGTGCGTATAAAACCCAATGGCGTCCAAATGTTGTTGTTGTTTGATAATGCTCGTGCGGACCTAGAGAGTAATGGTTGGTTAGTTTTCATCCAAAAATTAGAGGGTTTCAACCTCGCATTCGCTCAATAGTTTTCCCTCACATTCGATGGATGCAGGGCCAAAGTTGGAGACATCCAACTCGAATTGAATGAAGAATTCCTCAGCTCAGCCATGGGTTTTTCAGCTAAGGGGCAGAAATGGTTTAAGAATTCGAATGTGGATGAAGTGCCATGGTCGCTCTTGTTTACCTTGAGGAAAATTATCAGTTGTGATAAAGGTATGCCAGTCACAACCCTTAAGTCTAGGTGGCATGATTTATTGGCCATTATTAAGAAATTCGTTACTTGCGAAGGTAGATATGGTTTAGTGTTTCTTTACCATCTCCAGCTGCTTATGAATTTCATAGATTTCCCTTTGAATATGCTCCATTACCTCCTTTGCAGTCTATATAAAATGGCCAAACAATTTAAGAGGGAGAAGGCTGACTCCAGCCTCTTCCATCACTGTTTGATTAAAATCATTATTGTTCATCATTTGAGGTTGAGTGGTGACTGTTGGGAAGCTTTCCTATTGAGGAATGGCTTTGCCACTCCTGAATGTGGTCAAGTGGACAAGACAATGTTCACTGAAACCCTTGTTGGGCCTGTAGTGCCCCTCCTACACTCATACCCTCGGTTGGACCCTCGACCTACCCCAATGATGACTTACCTGACACCTTTCTTGACTCAAGTTTACAAGACAGTGCTAAGCCTGTTAAGAGGCCCGCAAGAAAAAATGGAAAAGGTGATACCGATGTCAATAGCAAGGGTAAGAAAGTTGCACGTTGGGTATCTAGATGTGCTTGTAATAAGACCAAACAAAACACAGACCAAAAGCCTATTGTTTTGAGTGAAGATTCAGACTCTGAGATTGAACGATTTATGACCGAGGAGTACTCATACTCACACAGCCTGTGTTCTGTCAAACAATATGACTATGTATCCAACCTCCCACCGTGCCTTAAGGATGACCCTAACTTCCCTGAGATAAAGTTTGACAATGGAACCCCTAGTAATTTAAAAGATTCCTCACCTGTAATGACACAGCCCGATCGACCACAGTGCAATGAATGCAACTCATGGCTCGAACGATACTATACATATATCCCTCTGTTGCAATCCCGAATTAAGTCCTTGGAGGACTGAGTGACTATGTTGTCTAAGGAAAATGATAGACTGCAAGCTAATGATAAGAGGCAAAAGAACACAGGCTCTATCATGTTAAAAAATGTTGAGGTAGCCACTGCAATTGTTAATTCAAAGTTAGCCTGACTGAATCGTATCCCTATAGCCAAGGTATGATATTTCAACAATGATTGTAGAATGATTTCGTTTGTTTTGAATTGGCATAAACGATTGTGTTTGCGTTGAATTAGTATAAAATATTTGTTTGATAAATCGAATATAGTTCTGTTTTGATTGAATTGATTCAATACGATTTCGTTTGTTTTGTTTTAGCATAAACGATATTGTTTGTTTTAGCAAGAATGATTTGTTTGTTTTGAGTTAGTAATAAAGGATCTGTTTGATTTACCACATACATTTCTGTTACCATTTGGCTTAATTTAAAACGATTTTGTTTGTAAATATGACCAGCTACAGAATTGTGAGATTTTGTAGCTAGTCATAAAATTTGGATTTTTGTTGATTTTACAATTAAACACTATCTAAAATTGTTTATTTTTGTCCATCTTCAGGTACACATGAATTTCAATGGGAATTGGATCTGTTGTGGCAGTTTTAGAACATGCTTTTTGTTACATAGTTTTGGTTTAGTCTTAGTTAGAAATAGAGATTTGGGAGATTGTTCCCATATCTTTTGCAAACAGTTTTGATGATTTCCATAGGGAATGTTTCACCCTGTGGCCTTTATATACTTTTTATTTTTTGTAAACAATCCATCACTATTGGGAGAACAGAGACTATGGAATGATGATTATACAGACTCGAATAAAAGTGGATTTTTTGTACGGCTTTAGCTTCAATTTATCTGACTTTTGTTCAAGTTTTTGTGCGTTTTAATTTGTAATCAAATTATTGACTACTTTTGATATCAAGATTTGTTACAGGTTGATGCGATATGATTTAAAAATATTGTCCATATCTGATGTATCTCGTTTTACTTACAACAATTACTCTGTTTTAATTTAATGAATAGAAGGTTTATCTTCTTTGTTAAATGAACAGTTATGTACTAATCTTCGCAATGGGATTTATCTAAATGTGATGATATGTAAACTATAAAATTGTTGTTTCTATATCTCTCGTTTGTTCTGTCATTCATATTCAAGAGCATCGTTGCTTCCTGTTTACGAGAATCTTTTGGAAAATCTAGTGCAGGTTTCTCCCATCAAACAACTAAATTGAGTACTGTGAATATGACAAATAGGAATCCCTTCTACAGGTCAGTTTGTTAGTGTTATTCAATTAGTTAGTTAATATATAAATTTCTTGTAATCTGAACACGTTTCATTATTCATATCTATAGTTCATATTTATAGTTAGGATTGTTGTTTTAATTTCTTAGCTTAGATAGCTTTCATTTTATTCCTTTCTCATAAAAATTATAAAAATAAAAAATAATAGCTTCGCTGTCTTATGACAATTCACAAATGATTTTGCAAATTTCGATCAAAATTTGTATCTTGTAAATACTGTACATATATAATTGAGATTTAATTGTATTGATAACTGAACATTTGACAAGTAGAATTATTGTTTTATAATATTAGTTAGTA
>ML780009.1:20581-35885 GCA_009831015.1 Picea engelmannii
TATATATATATATATATATTAGATTTGTTTATAGTTGGCAAAAGTATTTTTCACTTAGATTAGTTTCTTTAGTTTAGTTTTTCTTTCACTTTCCTAGGACTTAGATCGGCCAACGGAGCCGCTAAACCCGTCGGAGTGGATTAATCCAAACGGCTTGGGTTATTTAGACAACCCCAGACCGGATCCACCCGTCCAGTTGACGAGCAGTCAATTTTTCCCGTCAACAAATGGTGCTAGAAGGAGGGCTTGAAAATTATTAATGGCACAAGGCAGTCGTAAGACTCCTCCACCACCCAACTGCTCACCTATAGTGACAAGAAGTCATTCAAATGACAACATCATCCCTCAAATAGCAACCACATCAAACGACGATCTACAGATCACAGTCGAACCAGTAACCCCAAATCCTACAGGTGGTGACGTACAGGAGATTGTCCAACAATCTCTCATAAGAACACATAATGCCTTCGCCCATTTAAGACAACCAAATCGACCTTTGGACCAACCATTATATTTCTCTGATATCAGAGAACAACTTGGAGGAACTAACCTCACTTTAAACCCTAAAGATCCAATCCTCACTCCTGTTGTACGAGGATCTGGAATACCACCCTCACCACCTACATCATCCCCTTCCTCTTCTAGAGAAGACTCTTTTGACGAAGGAAGTTCCTCTTCTTATCCTTCCACACCACCCACACCAATGGCCAACCAGAAAAATCTTGCCAGACCCTGACTCAACCAAGATGCAGTAGCCGTACCCGGGCCTCAGCATCCCTTACCCAAACATCCGAAGAAGTGGCTCCCCAAGTTTGACCCTGACTCTAAACAGCTCGCCGAAGATCACATTAAATTTTTTATGTTAGCCATTAGACTCTGTAATGTCGAGCACGAAGACGTAGTATGTAGGTTGTTCCCCTATACTTTCGAGGGAAATGCCTATGCCTGGTACTTTTCCCAGCATCCCCATACCATCGTGTCGTGGGAGAAGTTCGAATCATGATTTCTTGAGAAGTTTGGAGACGATAAGTCTCCAGAATTTCTAGTCATGGAGCTTTCTAGTTTAAGAATGAACCCCAAAGAGAAAATCAAAGAATTTAACCAAATATTCTTAACACTAAAGAACTGAATCCCTACAGATTCGATGCCTGCTGAGAATCTTATCATAGCATACTATACTAAAGCCTTGCATCAAAGTATATCCATTTGGGTAAAGAGATCTAAGAAAGCCACGTTGTTAGAGGCCTTCGAAAAGGCTAGTCAGATTGAAAAAGACATACTTAGTTTAAAAGACACTACTAGAAACGAAACAAAGACTAGTTCATCTTCCAAAAACAAAATCGAAATCCTCCCTAGACCTGCTCAAAATAAAACACAACCTGAAAGCTCAGATTTAGAAAACTTAACTAAAGTCGTTCAAAAACTGTCAAATCAAGTTATAGATTTGAAAAAGATGGCCGAAGAAGCTTCTTCAAGAAAAGGGCCTTACAAACCCCCGTTTAGGAAGCCTTTTCCCACTAACCGGCCTAATTCAAATACCGAGGTCCTAAATCTAGAAATCCTGCAATTCACCATTCAAACAATTCTAGAAGCCCAGGATAACTTGATGCCCCCTGAAATCCCTGAAGAGGTAGTTGAACAAGAGACAATTGAAGAAGAAGAATCTTCTCCGAACATTTTTGGATACTTCTCGGATAGCATTTTTCAAGCTAATTTCGAGACAGTACATCCCTACAATACTAGGAGTAAGACGACAAACAAACCTTCTTCTGAAAACACTATGAATTTACCCCCAAAACAGTCTAAACTAGTTGAGACTAAACAGATTCATGTAAACCCAAACTTAGATTATGATTTAGTTGAAGATCTAAAAATGTTAAGGGCTAACATTTATGTTTATAAATTATTAAAATTTTTGTTTCTGCTACAAAAAATGTTACAGAATATCGCAGAGAATAGCAAAAACGGAAGTCCAAGAAGTAACAAAGTTTTTCAAAACAACACAAAAGTTCCTCAGAAGGCTTCTGCTAAGAACAATTTTGATCCTCACGAGAAGGGAGGCCTTCCTGTAAATAATATAACAAATGTAGATAGATTAGCTTTAGAGGCTGCGAGTAAAAATCCACAAGCTTCCACCATTAGTACTCGCAGAAATGTACCTCCATTTTTGTTAACTTTCGAGATCTTTAATAGAAACGTGCACAATTGTATGGTAGATTTAGGAGCATCATCCAATGTAATGCCATGGTCTGTGTGTCAGAAGATTAATGTTGAAGTTGAACCATCCACCTTAAAGATCATCCAACTTGATAGAACTAGTGTTAAAGTTATAGGCGAATTAAGGAATGTGCTTATAATATTATCGTCTAACCCCAAAGTTCATCAAGTGATTGATATTATTGTTGTAGATATTCCAGAATTTTATGGTTTGTTTTTAAGCAGAGACTGGTCAGAGCAACTACATGGCTATTTCGCGACAGATTGGTCTCACCTATGGCTTCCCAAGAACGAAAATCCCAACAATATCAAGGTAAATCGTGAACGCTACCTAAAGCTCACAGTTACAGGTTTAAATGATCCCAATGAACCATTTACCCCTTCTGTCGATTCACCCAAAATACAAGGGATGGATACCTTTTTCGGAAATTTCATGGCCAAGACTTGAGCTATCACCAACCCAGAACAACAGTTCGAGATTGTAGCATACATGCAACCAACAGTTTCTACACAATGGTCTCATGCACCCGATAAAAATCAAATATGGTCTCTTTACTTTGACGGGTCAAAGTCCAAAGAAGGAGCTGGTGCAAGCTACGTTATTATTGATCCAGTAGGTAACAAAACCTTGATTGTGTGTAGGTTAGAATTTGAATGTACCAATAACACAGCAGAATATGAGGCTTTATTGCAGGGCCTCAGAAAAGCATTAGATATGATCATTCAAAATTTGACCATCTTTGGCGATTCAGAAATCGTGGTTAGACAGGTAAGAGATTCTATCCACTGTCTGTCTCCGCATCTTAAAAGATACCAATCTGAGGTATGGAATTTAATGAATAATTTTTCTGCTTTCAACATAAATTCTATTCCTAGATTGAAAATTTTTGAAGCTTATTTATTAGCTAACATAGCTTCCAAACTCTTTCCTGTAGAAGGCTTGTCCCCGAATTCATTCTCCATCGAACTGTTGTTCAGGCCATCCATTGTCGACAACATAAAAAATTGGAGAGTCTTCGATGATGATCAACAAATTATTAGCTTCCTGCATATGGAAGAAACTTTCCAAGGCGCGGTGATCGACAAATGCACTCATGACGACAATCTACGCGATTTCACGGTAATACCAGATCCAAGATCTCCTGAATCTTCATCGTACATGGTAAATTCTATCCCTAAATATGTAGTTAGATTAGAAAAAATTTACAATCTTCAAGACAAATTCAAAAAATCGGTCAACTGTAAAACAAATAGTTCCTTTTTATCGTATGAAAAAGTAAACTTGGGAACTAATGAAAATCCACAGTGCATTAATTTAGGGGTGGGGTGTTCTGAACAAGAGAAAGCCACATTTATTAAATTGTTTAAGGAATTCAAATATGTTTTTGCATGGAAATATGACTACCTTAAAACTTTCAACCCTAACATCATACAGCACGTCATTCCTATGAAACCCCAAACCTTGTCGTTTCAACAAAAGTTAAGAAAAATGCACCCTAAGCTCGAACTGACCGTAAAAAAAGAATTAAATAAACTTCTGAACGCTAAGATAATTTTCCCAGCTAGGCACACCCAATGGGTTTCTAACCTTGTCCCTGTCCGAAAAAAGAGTGGTGAAATCCGACTATGCGTCGACTTCCAAAACCTTAATCCTATGTCTGATAAAGACAACTACCCTATCCCACCTATGGAACAGATCCTTCAACGGGTATTTGGTTCTGAAAGACTATCCTTATTGGATGGTTTTTCAGGGTATAGCCAAGTCCTGATGTCTCCTCCAGACCAACTTAAAACTACCTTCCACACTGCATGGGGCACCTACGCTTATAGGAAAATTCCCTTTGGACTCATTAACGTCGGTGCCACTTTCCAGAGAGTGATGGACATCTCTTTCTGAGGCTTAATAAATCAATATTTCATAGTTTACCTAGATGATGTTACTGTATTTTCCAAAAAAAAAACTGATCATCTAGCTCATTTAAGAGCCGTTCTACAGCGATGTCGTAAGTACGACATTTCCTTAAATCCTAAAAAATCTATCTTCGCAGTAGAACAAGGTAAGCTCTTAGGATTTATTGTGTCAAGCAAAGGGATGATTATCGATTCTGAAAGGACTCAAGTCATCTCGAAACTTCCCCCTCCTTCATCCAAAAAGTCTATGCAGGCTTTCTTCGGACAGATAAACTTTGTTAGGAGATTCATCCCCAGTTTCTCCGAAATGGTCAGACCTTTACATATTTTAATTAAGAAAGACACGCAATATCATTGGGGACCCTTAGAAAACCAAGATTTTAATTCAATAAAAAAGGCCATAATAGACTCTCCTTCTCTCATGAGCTCGACTTTTCGCAAGACTTCACACTCTACACATTTGCTTATGACCGCTCCTACGTTGTTGTCCTAACTCAAAAGAACATTGAAAACAATGAAGTCTCAATTGCCTTTATGAGATTTGCTTTCGAAGGCGCTGAACTCAATTACCCAACAGTAGATCAGCAAGCCTATGCTATTTTTAAAGAAGTAAAGCACTTCCGATCTTATCTTTTGAAACCTAGGATGAAAATTATTGTCCCTTACCCAACCGTCAGAAATATGTTAGTACAGAAAGAACTAGGTGAAAAGAGAGCAAACTGGGTTACCTCCTTACAAGAGTATGACATAGAAATCACCCTAGCACAAATAGTGAGAGGCCAAGGGTTGTGCAAGTTAGTTTTTGAATCAGCAGCAGGACAGCAAGAAGAAAACGATATGTCAAACCGAGGACAACACAATCAAAATTCAATCTGTTGTGCACAAAACTCTATCAGTGCCTGGTATGACGATATAAAATTTTGTCTTGAACATGGGTTAGCCCCTCGTCACCTGGATCCCACTAAAAGAAGAACATTAAGATTAAAATTTGCCTCCTTTCAATTGATTAATGGTATTCTGTTTCGTCAAAATTTTGATGGAGTACTAATGCGCTATCTTGAGAAAGATGAAGCAGAAAAGGTCTTATTAGAATTTCACGCAGGAGAAAATGGTGGGCATTTTGGTGGGGATACCACTACCCATAAATTTCTAAGAGCAGTTTATTACTGGCCTACACTTTTTAGAGATTCTCATGCCTTGTGTCACAAATGTATTATTTGTCAAAACGCATCTGGGCGGATACAAAAACCATCCTTTCCTTTGCAGCCTGTTTCAGTAGACTCCCCTTTTCAGCAATGGGGTCTTGATGTTATAGGTCCAATCAATCCGTCATCCTCACAGCAGCATAATTTTATTATAACAACCACAAATTACTTCACCATGTGGTCTGAAGCTGCCCCATTAAGAGTTGTAAATACTAGTCAGGTAATTGCCTTTTTAAATTTGAATATTATTACTCGTTTCGGTATCCCTGACTGTTTAGTATTCGATAACGCTTCTTATTTTTCTTCTCTTGAGATGAGTGAGTTCACTCTAGAAAAGGGAATTAAATTGAAATATTCTGCCAGCTACTACCCCTAGGGCAATGGATTGGCAGAATCAACAAATAAGAATCTGATTAAAATCATCAAGAGAACGGTATCTGAAAATCACAAAAACTGGCATAATGCACTGTTAAATGCAATCTGGGTTGATAGAGTAACACCAAAAACTATTGTAGGTAACTCTCCCTTCTTTCTCATCTATGGCAGAGAAGCAATTCTGCCACCACATATTCTTCTTCCCTCACTACAGATATCACAGAAAGTACAAGAAGAATATTTCCCCCCTTTGGAGAATCGAATTAACGCTTTAACAAAACTAGAAGAGGTAAGGTCTCAAGAAAAACGTAAGTTAGATCAGCATCAACTAGTGGTCAAAATTTGGTTTGATTCCAACTCAGCCTTTGATAGGAACTTCGAAGTAGGTGACCTTGTCCTAAAATGGGACAAACCACATGAGGGAAAGGGAGAGCATACGAAGTTTCAGAACTTATGGCTAGGACCATTTTTAATTGATGAAAAATTGGTTCCCAGCTCTTTCCCATTACAGAATCTAGAGGGACAGCCAGAAACCTATCCGGTGAATGGCCAAGCTCTAAAAAGGTATTTCACGTGATGACGACCCTGTGTATACTGTGTAAATATTTTTCTTTTGTTGTTTTGGTTTTGATTTTTCCTTTACACTTATCAGTTTTTGCTTTTGGAAATACACATACCTACATTATGAAATGTTCAGACAAAGAAAACAGAAAATTCTTTCTCTGAAATGACTACTGAAAATTTGTCTAAACACCAATTGTGATATGCTTCTGAAATTTACAGCCATGTTGAGGAAAGCCTGTTGTTTGAAAGAAGTTTATTGATTTCAATCTGTAAGTGAAGCGTGTCACGATCATCCATTTTCTTCTTACGTTGTCCCTATTCCTTAAGGGAATAACTCAGAAGATGTCTCCCTGCTTTTGAAGGTCGGTTTTGTAAACAAACCATCTTTGAATCTTAATGAAGGATAGTTTAAAAGATTCTTTCAAGGTCTGTAAAAATATGTCTAAAATATCATAATTTTCAGCACTACCCCGCTTGATTATATATCTTTAAAAACCAAATAAATCATTAAAAGAGTTGTGGGACGTGCTTGTAAACCCGTCGGGATACTGAACATGTTTGTTGGCAGCATGTAAATGCATGCATGATGCCAAGACAACTTCGTCGGGGTACTGAACAGGCCCACTGGCAGCGAAGCAATGTTGGGTATATGAAAATTCACAAGTATGGAATCTCTTGACCTTAAAATGTCCTTTACTTTGATCTGGAACTTCTTGGCAGGATACAGATATCATAGTGGGTTAAATGGAAACCCTGTAGAGGCTATGGACGCATGCTGGCAGTAGTGGATTTGTCAACAGTATTGGAGATTTTATCTTTAACATCATGACTCGCTCGTCTTAAGACTGTTATCAGTTTTCATCTTTTAAGAACAGTTGGAATTGTTTTTATGATGATGTTTAAACAATTTTCTGGTTATTTTTGAGTTAGAAATATTCTCATTATCCTAATCTGGATTTGTTCTTTTGGCAGAGATAACTGATTCTACCAGTGTGTCATCATTGTTGGCAGCCATTTTGCAATTTTATCTTTTCCTTACAAGCTGCCTACACAAGGGTTTTGAACCCTCAATACTTGTCGCAATTCCTTAAAAACAAAACGACACTATTATCTTGCGCATTCGCACACGTTCCTTTCATTTTCATTTTCACGACTGTAAGCGTGAAAACCTTGAGTTGGAAGTCATGTTGATACCATTAAAATGATATTTTGAATTATTACGAATACTTTTGTTCATGTGCTCATTTCACCTCTAACTCAATAATGGTCATACAGTTGGCAAAACATCAAACCTTTATTCACTTTGCATTTTTGTTAATATGGTTTCAATTTATAAGTTCATGATGCAATGATTTTTGGTGTCTTTGATTAAACCCATGGTGCAATGGTCGGTGTTGTGGTTTCTTTAAATCATACAAATATTATCGTTGATTTAACATTCGGACCAATTGTAGGTTATGAACACTATGGTTTTTCAAATGGTTATTTCATATTTCATTTGGTCAAAATATTTTGGTTATGTATGTTATGGCTTTCGATGATTATGTGAATAGTCCATTCGATATATGGTGTACAAAGATTTGGATTGTGATGTGAATGAATTTATTACCAAGGCGTCGTCGATTGTACATGCCAACATGAATGTTTTTCATGGTTTCATTTCACTCCACCACCCTCGCACGCATAAGCGTTAATGTTCGCCTTGAACTTCGAGCTACCTCTACTTGTTTTGAGAAAACTGTGGGAATCAGTCCTGTGTCTACCCTGTCTAACCCCCTCACCATTTACCCTGTCAACTGTTTTCTCTCTCCTATGGCTCCTGTAGTGCGCATAGAACCCAATGGCGTCCAAATGCTGTTGTTGTTTGATAATGCTCGTGCGGACCTGGAGAGTAATGGCTGGTTAGTTTTCATCCAAAAATTCAAGGGTTTCAACCTCGTAGTCCCTCAGTAGTTTGTCCTCACATTCGATGGATGCATGGCCAAAGTTGGAGACATCCAAATCGAATTGAATGAATAATTCCTCAGCTCAGCCACGATTTTGTCAGCTAAGGGGCGGAAATGGTTTAAGAATTCGAAGGTGGATGAAGTGTCATGGCCGCTCCTATTTACCTCGAGGAAAATTATCAGTTGTGATAAAGGTATGCCAGTCACAACCCTTAAGTCTAGGTGGCATGGTTTATTGGCCATTATTAAGCAATTCGTTACTTGCAAAGGTAGATATGGTTTAGTGTTTCTTTACCATCTCTGATTGCTTATGAATTTCATATATTTCCCTTTGAATATGCCTCGTTACCTCCTTCGCAGTCTGTATAAAATGGATAAACGATTTAAGAGGGAGAAGGATGATTCCAGCCTCTTCCATCACTGTTTGATTAAAATCGTTATTGTTCATCATTTGAGGTTGAGTAGTGACTGTTGGGAAGCTTTCCTATTGAGTAATGGATTTTCCACTCCTAAATGTGGTCAAGTGGACAAGACCGTGGTCACTAAAACCCTTGTTGGGCCTGTAGTGCCCCCTCCTACACTCATACCCTCGGTTGGACCCTCGACCTACCCCAACGATGAATTACCCGACACCTTGTCTGACTCAAATTTACAAGACAATGCTAAGACTGTTAAGAGGCCCGCAAGAAAAAAAGGAAAAGGTGATATCGATGTCAATAGAAAGGGTAAGAAAGCTGCACACTGGGTATCTAGGTGTGCTCGTAATAAGCCCAAACAAAACACAGACCATAAGCATATTGTTTTGAGTGAAGATTCAGACTCTGAGATTGAACGATTTCTGACCGAGGAGTACCCATACTCACATGGCCTGTGTTCTTTCAAACCCTATGACTACATATCCAACCTCCCACCGTGCCTTAAGGATGACCCTAACTTCCCCGGGATCAAGTTTGACAGTGGAACCCTTGGTAATTTAAAAGATTCCTCACCTGTAATAACATGGCCCGATCGACCACAGTGTAATGAATGCAACTCATGGTTCAAACGATACTATACAGATGTCCCTCTGTTGCAATCCTGAATTAATTCCTTGGAGGACTGGGTGACTGTGTTGTCTAAGGAAAATGATAGACTGGAAGTTAATGATAAGAGGCAAAAGACCATAGGCTCTATCGTGTTAAAAAATTTTGAGGCAGCCACTGCAATTGTTAATTCAAAGTTATCCTGACCAAATCGTATCCCTACAGCCAAGGTATGATATTTCAACAGTGATTCTAGAATGATTTTGTTTGTTTTGAATTGGCATAAATGATTGTGTTTGCATTGAATTAGTATAAAAGATGTGTTTGATAAATCGAATATAGTTATGTTTTGATTGAATTGATTCAATACGATTTCATTTGTTTTGTTTTAGTATAAACAATTTGGTTTGTGTTAACAAGAATGATTTGTTTGTTTTGAGTTAGTAATAAAGGATATGTTTGATTGACCGCATACATTTCTGTTACTATTTGGATTAATTAAAACGATTTTGTTTGTAAATATGATCAGCTACAGAATCGTTAGATTTTGTAGCTAGTCATAAAATTTGGATTTTTGTTGATTTTACAATTAAACACTATCTAAAATTGTTTATTTTTGTCCATCTTTAGGTACACACGAATTTCAATGGGAATTGGATCTGCTGTGGTAGTTTTAGAACATGCTTTTTGTTACATAGTTTTGGTTTAGTCTTAGTTAGAAATAGAGATTTGGGAGATTGTTCCCATATCTTTTGCAAACAGTTTTGATGATTTCCACAGGGAATGTTTCACCCTGTGGCCTTTATATACTTATTAGTTTTTGTAAACAATCCATCACTATTGGGAGAATAGAGACTATGGACTGATGATTATACAGACTCGAATAAAAGTGGATTTTTTGTACGGCTTTAGCTTCAATTTATCTGACTTTTGTTCACGTTTTTGTGCATTTTAATTTGTAATCAAATTATTGACTACTTTTGATATCAAGATTTGTTACAGGTTGATACGATATGATTTAAAAATATTGTCCATATCTGATGTATCTCGTTTTACTTACAACAATTACTATGTTTTAATTTAATGAATAGAAGGTTTATCTTCTTTGTTAGATGAACAATTATGTACTAATATTCACACTGGGATTTATCTAAATGTGATGATCTGTAAACTATAAAATTGTTGTTGCTATATTTCTCATTTGTTCTGTCATTCGTATTCAAGAGCGTCGTTGCTTCCTATTTACGAGAAGCTTTTGGAAAATCTGGTGCAGTTTTCTCCCATCAAACAGCTAAATCGAGTACTGTGATTAGGACAAATAGGAAGCGCTTCTATAGGTCAGTTTGTTAGTGTTATTCAATTAGTTAGTTAAGATATAAATTTCTTGTAATATGAACATGTTTCATTATTCATCTCTATAGTTCAGATTTACAGTTAGGATTGTTGTTTTAATTGCTTATCTTAGATAGCTTTCATTTTATTCCTTTCTCATAAAAATTATAAAAATAAAAAATAATAGCTTTGCTGTCTTACGACAATTCACAAATGATTTTGCAAATTTTGATCAAAATTTGTATCTTGTAAATATTGTACATATATAATTGAGATTTAATTGTATTGATAACTGAACATTTGACAAGTAGAATTATTGTTTTATAATATTAGTTAGTAAATTGTGTGTGTGTGTGTATATATATTAGATTTGTTTATAGTTGGCAGAAGTATTTTTCACTTAGATTAGTTTCTTTAGTTTAGTTTTTCTTTCACTTTCCTAGGACTTAGATCGGCCAACAGAGCCGCTAAACCCATCGGATTGGATTAATCCAAATGGCTTGGGTTATTTAGACAACCCTGGACCGGATCCACCCTTCCAGTTGACGAGCAGTCAATTTCTCCCGTCAACACACTCCTCTGTCCATTGAAACTTATTATCCTTTTTAATAGATTATCCATAGGTGTTGTTATCTATGCATGGCCCTTAATAAACATTTTGTAGTATCCAGTGTGTCCCAATGCAGTGCACAGCTATCTAACAGAAGTAGGAGGAGGTATATCAACAATGATATCGATTTTGGAAGGATCTAACAACAACCCCTCCTTACATACAATGTGTCCTAACAATACCCAAAAAGGTGAAAATAAAATACACTTCTTCAGGTTCAGGGCAATCTGACATTGTCTGCACTTATCTAACATTAATCTCAAACATTCAATATGATCTTTCAGTAGGCTAAAAATGGTCCAATCATCAAATTATGCCTCCAAAAACTTGTGTAAAAACTCAAATGCTTCGACCACCACCCTGGAAAAGATGGTTGATGCATTCTTCAAACCAAAAGGCATCATAATGTACTGAAAAGAGCCCCATTCTATTGCAAATGTGGTCTTATGTATGTCCTCCTTAGCAATTATGATCTGGTGGTAACCTGAAAAATCCATCTATGAATGAATAGAAGTCTTGTCCTCCTACATTATCTAGGACCTCATCAATAAAAGGTGTAGGAAATGGATCATGTAAACATGCATCATTCAACTTCCTTAGATCTACATAGATTCTGATTTCTCTTGAATTATTATCTTGGACTACCATAGGGTTGATCCATTTAGTTTCTTCAACATGTTCTATGATTCTTGTTTCCAACATTCTATCTAATTCAATCTTAACTTTCTTCTTGTACTTGGGATTTAGTCTGTAAGGTCTTTGCTTGATAGGCCTTGCATTTGGTTTCAAAGGAATCCTCATTTCTCTCATGGTTCCTTTGATACCCTTCATGTCTGTGAACTTGGTTGGAAAAAAGTCCTCATACTCATGCAATAGTTTTGTAATCTTACTAATAGTAGCATCATCCCAATAATCTCCAATGATTGCCAACTTGGGTGCTTTCTCTGTTCCAATATTAACCTTCTTAATTTTAATAGGTTGTCCAACAAAATCTAATTCAATCACTGGCCCTTCTATGTCTCTTTTTCCTTCAGTTTCTATAATGTTTACATCCCTAGGGTCATCATCCTCATTAACATTAATATTATAACAACCCTGTAACCGTTGAATAGGTGCAGTCCATTCATCTTCTTCTTGGTCAAGAGGGGGGTTAGGTGCCTCCTCAAAGACCTTCTATCTTACAATTTGTAAAGCATGATCTACTATGGGGTACTTGTTGGAAAATGTTTAACAGATAGCATATGTTTGTCATTGATGGCAAGTACAAAAGTGAAGATGGCAGGATCAGAATGTGCATCGATGGACAAACAGGGACAACGTAGGCTCAGGAGGAATTAGTGCAGAGTCAAAATTCTTCCAAGTAATAAGGATGTGTAAACTTGGAGGAGAAGCGTTGCTGATCGTTGGATCCCATCCAAAATTTCCGACAGCATGAGGGCCGTCAGATCTAAATAAAAACAAGAAGAGTGCGCGTTGAAGAGAAGGATAGACCTCAAGAGTTAGATCTGAGTGAACTCGGAAGATTGTGAGTGGAAGAGCTAAGGATTTGGTGTTAAAGGTCGTGAGGCGCGAGGACGCGAGGCAGCGAAGTGACGAGAAGATCATGACCGTCCATCTGTGAAGGACGTGTGGAAGATATCGGAGAGATCTCACGAACTCGGGGGTTCGCAGGATAAAGGCCCAAGTATTGGGTGTTCAAATTCGCGAGGCGTGAGGACACGAGACAGCGAAGTGATGAGAATATTAGGACCGTCCATCTATGAAGGACGCGTGCCAGAGATCGGAGAGATCTCGCGAACTTGGGGGTTCGCAGGATAAAGGCTCAAGTATTGGGTGTTCAAATTCACGAGGCGCGAGGACGTGAGGCGACGAAGTGGCGAGAGATTTATAGCCATCCATCTGGGGGGACAGGTGGCGAGAGATTTAGAGATCTCGCAAACTCGGGAGTTCGCAGGTTGAGAGTCCAAACATTGGGTACTCCAAGTCGCAAGGTCGCGAGGTAGCGAGAGAAGGACAATCGTTGGATCCGGATCATAGGAGGACCGTTGGATCTGCGCGGGGGATCACACATGGCGAAAGATCGTCATCTCGCTGACTGAAAAGTCAAAGGAACATCGAAGATACGAGATCGCGATTTAATCAAGGACCGTTGGATCAACAGGACACATGGCGAAAGATCAGAGCACCATAAAGCTCCATCTCGGAGTTTCTTCTATCGCGACTTGGAGTGACGAAAATCTCGATCTTAGGATCAACGAGACGCGAGATCACAAAATGATCCTGACCATCAATACATAAAAATATGTGGACCGTTGATCTGAGCTCCATCTCAGAGCCTTGCCTATTGCGACTTGGAGTGACGAGAACCTCCATCACAGGAATCGCGAGATGCGAGATTGCGAGGAGATCAGGACTGTTGATTCATCAAGATCATGAACCGTCGATCAGGGTCAATGAAGATCATAAGTTCACAGTAAAAGTGCAAAATGGGAAAATAACGACAATACCCTTCAGAGTTAATCCAATGGTGCAGGTGAATTTGAACAAGATCGGAGGGCTACTGTTGCACGACATAGTGAAACTCCCAGTAACCATTGATGGTTTCTACAAGAGGATGCGAAGAGACTTCAGTGTGATTTCCATTGGAGCAGAAGAGTCACATGGAATCTGCCAGTGGAATGAAGACGACTCGTGGAGGCGATTGACAACTAGATGGGATTGAGGCTGTAACTGAAACAGAGAAGGTGAACTCGACTGTCACAGAAAAGACGAAGAGTCTCAACTGTTAGAGAGGCTGAGGAATCTCATCATAACACCCAGTGATACTGGACACGCGGGGAAAACCACCAGAGAAGCTGAAGAGTCACGATGATGATCAGATAGAGCACTCGAGAGGTGGAGGATAACAATGGAGAGTATGCATGCAAAGGCATGGAGAACATTGAATCCACATGGTGCACAAAAGCTATAAAGACACGGTACAGAGAAGAGATTGGGTTGTTGTTGTTGATGGAAGTTGTTGTGAGTGTTTTTGGTAAAGGTGATTCAAGGGTGAAGAAGGAGGAGAGTGCAGCAGCTGAATAGAACAGAAGAGGAAATGTGCAGAGAATGGAGATGGCGCACAGAGCATAAAAAGTAGAAGAGCAGATAGAGAAAGTGATGTGAGCAGAAAGGAAATGAGGCAGACAAAGCAACAAAATGAAACAGAACAGTGATAAGTTGGGTAAGCCATTTTTGAACATTATATCACTATGATAAGTTTCAGAAGCAAAGATTTATATTTCAGGGTGGTTGGGAGGTGCTAGGGAGGACTGTTGTTCTCAGAGGTTCAAGTGGGTGCTTGAACATAGGGAGTTGGTGCTTCCTTCTAGTTGGTGCTAGAAAAACCAGGGAGTTGGTGCTTCCTTCTAGTGGGTGCTAGAGAAAAAAAAGAGTTGGTGCTCTCAGCAAGTTGCATCTTGCTAAATAGAGGTTGTAGCCTCATTCTGAGTTGGTTCTCATATGTATGATAATGTACAGATTGTAACCATTACTTATCATATAAATAAAAAGAGGTTTTTACCCTGTATGGGTTTCCTCAGGAAATATTTGTCCCTGTGTTTCTCACATATGTGACTGATGCTGAATGTGCCATTGTTTATTTCCCTGCATTATGGTGATCATCATTTAGTGTCTCATCAAATATTTTAAAAGAAGCATAATTGTTTAAGCACGGTAACAACTGATTCACCCCCCCCCCCTCTCAGTTGTCCAACAATTGGTATCAGAGTCGGCCCCTTTTATCTAAGGGTAGATCTTAGAGCTTAAACATGTCAAGCCATGAAGGAAACTCAACCAATAAGGCCCCTCTGTTCAATGGAACAAACTTTACCTTCTGGAAAGTTAGAATGAGAACCTACATAATGGCTTTAGGTGCAGATGTCTGGGATGTGGTAGAGTCTGGTTATGTAAAGCCAGTTGTGCTAGCTAATAAGGATGGCAAACTAGAATTTAGCTTCAACGCTAAGGCTATGAATTCTATCTTGAGTGGGCTTGCAGAAGCAGAATTCGTAAAAGTTATGCATCTAGGAACTGCCAAAGAAATGTGGGACAAACTCATTAACAATTATGAAGGTAATGAGA
>ML780009.1:39815-68358 GCA_009831015.1 Picea engelmannii
ATTTAAGAGAAATGTTGAAAAGGTTTCAAATGGAAGATTCTAAACCTGTGGGTACACCTATGGTAACTGGATGTAAATTAAGAAAGGATGATGATTCACCTGATGTTGATCAAAGCTCATATTGATCAATGATAGGAAGCCTGTTGTACATCACAACATCTCGCCCAGACATAATGCATGTTGTAGGAATGGTAGGAAGATATCAGGATGCTCCTAAACAAAGTCATTTACAAGCTGTCAAACGGATATTCAGGTACTTAAAAGAAACAATGACTTATGGTCTATGGTATCCCAGAAATCAAAGTCTTCAGTTGACTGCTTATTCAGATGTAGATTGGGCAAATTGTATTGATGATAGAAAAAACACCAATGGAGGAGCATTCTTCTTGGGTAACTCCTTAGTAGCCTGGCTTAGTAAAAATCAAGGTTCCATCTCTCTATCAACCACAGAGGCAAAGTACATTACTGCTGCTACCTGTTGCACACAGGTATTATGGATGATTCAGAAACTTGCAGACTTAGAGGTAAAATATACTGCACCGATCCCAATTCATTGTGATAACACAAGTGCCATTAGTGTGTCTAAAAATCATGTCCTCCACTCCAAGACAAAAAATATTCCCATAAAATATCACTTTCTGAGAGAGCAGGTCACCAATCAGATTGTTCAGGTCCATTACATTCCCACTACAGGAACAAATTGCAGACATCTTTACTAAGCCCCTCTCCAAGACATCGTTTGAATATCTCAGACAAAAGCTGGGTGTCATTTCGTTTCATACCTAAGAGAGTCCATCTTGTTAGGGGGATATTTGTATTGTGTGATTATCTAATGCCTCCTAAATTTACAGCAATAGCTCAGGGGGAGCATGTCTCTTCTTTGACATTGATGTCAAAGGGGGAGAAATTTGGGTGCCTTAGTTGCCATCAATGCCAAAGGGAGAGATTATTGGCAAATGTTTAATAGATAGCGTATGCTTGTCATTGATGGAAAGTACAATAGTGAAGATGGCAGGATCAGAATGTGCATCGATGGACAAACAGGAACAATGTAGGCTCAGGAGGAATTAGTGCAGAGTCGAAATTCTTCCAATTAAGAAGGATGTGTAAACTTGGAGGAGAAGCGTCGTTGACCATTGGATCCCATCCAAAATTCCCGACAGCATGAGGGCCGTCATATCTGAATAAAAACAAGAAGAGCGCATGTTGAAGAGAAGGATAGACCTCAGGAGTTAGATATGAGAGAAATCAGAATCTCGTGAGTGGAAGAGTCGAGGATTTGGTGTTAAAGGTCGCGAGGCGTGAGGATGTGAGGCAGCGAAGTGACGATAAGATCAGGACCGTCCATCTGTGAAGGATGCATGGCAGATATCGGAGAGATCTCGCGAACTCGGGGGTTAGCAGGATAAAGGCCCAAGTATTGGGTGTTGAAAGTCGCGAGGTGCGAGGATGCGAGGCAGCAAAGTGACGAGAAAATCAGGACCGGTCATCTATGAAGGACGCGTGGCCGAGATCGGAGAGATCTCGCGAACTCGGGGGTTTGCAGGATAAAGGCTCAAGTATTGGGTGTTCAAAGTCGCGAGGCGGCGAAGTGGCGAGAGATTTATAGCCGTCCATCTGGGGGGACAGGTGGCGAGTGATCGAGAGATCTTGCAAAATCGGGAGTTCGTAGGTTGAGATTCCAAACATTGGGTACTCCAAGTCGCGAGTTCGCGAGGTAGCGAGAGAAGGAAAGTCGTCGGATCCGGATCACAGGAGGACCATTGGATCTGCGCGGGGGATCACACATGGCGAAAGATCGTCATATCGCTGACTAGAAATTCAAAGGAACAACGAAGATGCGAGATCACGATTTAATCAAGGACCGTTGGATCAAGAGGACGCGTGGCGAAAGATCAGAGCACCATAAAGCTCCATCTCGAAGTTTCGTCTATCGCGACTTGGAGTGACGAAAATATCCATCTTAGGATCAGCGAGACGCGAGATCACGAAATGATCCTGACCATCAATACATCAAAAGATGTGGACCGTTGATCTGAGCTCCATCTCGGAGCCTCGCCTATCGCGACTTGGAGTGACGAGAACCTCCATCACAGGAATCGCGAGATGCGAGATTGCGAGGAGATCAGGACCGTTGATTCATCAAGATCATGAACCGTCGATCAGGGTCGATGAAGATCATAAGTTCGCAGTAAAAGAGCGAAACGGGAAAATAATGACAATACCCTTCAGAGTTAATCCAATGGTGCAGGTGAATTTCAACAAGATCGGAGGGCTACTGTTGCACGACACAGTGAAACTGCCAGTAACCATTGATGGTTTCTACCATAGGATGTGAAGAGACTTCGGTGTGATTTCCAGAGGAGAAGAAGAGTCACATGGAATCTGCCAGTGGAATGAAGATGACTCGTGGAGGCGATTGAAAACTAGATGGGATTGAGGCTGTAACTGAAACAGAGAAGGTGAGCTCGACTGTCACAGAAAATACGAAGAGTCTCAACTGTCAGAGAGGCTGAGGAATCCCAACATAACACCCAGTGATACTGGACACGCGGGGCGAACCACCAGAGAAGATGAAGAGTCACGATGATGATCATATAGAGAAATCGAGAGGTGGAGGATAATGACGGAGAGTATGCATGCAGAGGCATGGAGAACATTGAATTCACATGGTGCACAGAAGCTATAAAGACACGGTACAGAGAAGATATTGGGTTGTTGTTGTTGATGGAAGTTGTTGTGAGTGTTGTTGGTAAAGGTGATTTATGGGTGAAGAAGGAGGAGAGTGTAGCAGCTGAATAACACAGAAGAGGAAGTGTGCAAAGAATGGAGATGGCACACAGAGCATAAAAAGAAGAAGACCAGACAGCGCAAGTGATGTGAGCAGAAAGGCAATGAGGCAGACAGAGCAACGAAATGCAGCAGAACAATGATAAGTCGGGTAAGCCATTGTTGAACATTATATCACTGTGAGAAGTTTCAGAAGCAAAGATTTATATTTCAGGGTGGTTGGGAGGTGATAGGGAGGACTGTTGTCCTCAGAGGTTCAAGTGGGTGCTTGAACATAGGGAGTTGGTTCTTCCTTCTAGTTGGTGCTAGAGAAACCAGGGAGTTGGTGCTTCCTTCTAGTTGGTGCTAGAAAAACGAGGGAGTTGGTGCTTCCTTCTAGTGGGTGCTAGAGAAAATAGAGAGTTGGTGCTCTCAGCAAGTTGCAGCTTGCTAAACAGAGGTTGTAGCCTCATTATGAGTTGGTTCTCATATGTATGGTAATGTACAGATTGTAACCATTACTTATCATATAAAGAAAAAGAGGTTTTTACCCTGTATGGGTTTCCTCAGGAAATATCTGTCCCTGTGTTTCTCACATATGTGACTGATGCTGAATGTGCCATTGTTTATTTCCCTACATTATGGTGATCATCATTCAGTGTCTCAGCAAAGAGTTTAAAAGAAGCATAATTGTTTAAGCACGGTAACAACTGATTCACCCCCCCCTCTCAGTTGTCCAACAGTACTGACTTTCAAATAGGAACGTAGCTATAAAGTTTTGGGTCATACCATACCAATCTGTAGTGGTTAAGAATAGTTCTTCTTGAAGGTACCAGTTGATAGGCGCATTATCTAAGGTGTTAATGGACTTATGTACCCACTCCTCACAACTTCGCAAATGGTTCTTAGGACAAGTCTGACCTGTGTATTAAACTTTGCAACCCTTATCTTGGTTTGAAAAGTGCACTATCATCAAGTTGAGACATTGTTCCCACTCCGTGATGTTCTTCTTGTGTATTTCCCACCATCTAGTTGGTGTTGCTTTCAAGACTTCATCTAGTGCCAACAAGCTCTGTTGTACTTGTACAATTCCTTCAAATTCAAATAGAAATTTCTCTAAATTATTCAAGCCATCAAATGTAGGTATATTACTTACTTCTTTTCCAATCCAACGAACTGCCTTGGCCAATCTGGCACACCTCCGCATAAAGACTTCATACATTCTATTCTCCCAATTTTCCAATGCTTCTTATGAATCTGATGAGCATGCACTTTCACTTCGCCAACTCAGATTTCTATCTGCTATAGGATTAATATAGTCTTGTTTTCCTACTGCCAGTTGATAAATGTTCTCTAGCTCATAGGCATGGTCTTCTTCTCTTATCAGTTCTGTGTATCTGCGACCTTCATTAGGATAAAGAGGCGCAATGACCCTAAGGCCATCACCTTCAAATTTTATTCTTCTCTTTTTTAGGTCAAAAACAGTAGAATTGTTAAATTCCCAATCAATTCCTAACAATGAAGGGTAGGGGCAGTTGTCATCAAAAATCCCAATCACTTCAAAGTCTAAAAATGTCCTTACTTTGTCGATGTCCACAGGGACATGATCTAGTCTTCCAAAGGGGATGACCACCTACTGATTATCCATCCTGAACCTAAGAGGAGATCAAATCAACTTAGGTTTTCCCATCAATACCCAAGTCTGCTTCGTCATAACATTTACTTCTGATCCCAAGTCGAGGACCACATAGTCTATGTCGTAGTCTACAATATGAGCACTAAGGTGTAGTTCCTTGCTTGTCCTCCTTTTTCTAGATACTTGATTCACAACTCTACTCAACAGAGGATATATTGTCCCAATTTCATATTGTCTTATCAGGTGTTGTAGTTCCCGCACAACTCTTTTATCTCTAATCAAATTAATACAAGTATACAAGAAGTGCATAAGCTTTCTTAGCTCTTTTCCTTGTCTAGCTAGGGCAGAATGATCAAATGTTAGAGGAATTTCACATTCCCTTACTTCCGGTTGTGCCCTATATGAAGAAGCATGTTCACCTACAAATTCTCTTCTTACTTCAAAAAAATGCTTTTATTTCTATTGGCACAGGGGCAGACCCAGGGTTCAACGCTATAAGAGCGCACCAAAAAAACCCCAACTACCGGCCCTTTCAGCAACACCTACGAAGCAGATGAAGACTCACCCGAGGTAGAGGCAGTGGTGGTTGCAAGACTCAGGTGTCTGTAACCTTATCTGGGACACAGATCTATGATTATATCGCTTATAGAGCACTTAACATCGATCATTCATCAATATTTAGTCCTTATTGTACTTCACAGATAGCACAAAGCATCGCAACATTCACTTAGATCTAAGGTATCTTAGTACTTAATAACAGTAAAACAAATTAGATTCAGTAGATCAGCACTAAGAATATTCATACATATCATATCCCCTATTCATACACATCTAATAAGCATAAAGCATAAATATGTCCATCTAAATATATTGAAACACTTAGAAAAAGTAGAGATAAGCACAACAAGTCAAGGCTCAAATCATAACACACAGATTTACGTGGTTCACCCTCGCCCTAGGGATACATCCACCAACTCTTCTTCTTTATTATCATTGGTCAATCAGTTACAAGCACAAAGTCGTAGAAACCCTTACTTCGCAAAGGACAAAAGATCTGTGTAGCCCACTAGATCCTTCTTCCTTGCCTTTCAGTACACAACCTTCTATATCTTCACACAGGGACTTGCAATAAGCTCTGCAAGTCTATAAAGAACGCACAAAAATCTCGATCACACATATCCCTTCTTGGCACTTAGCCTATATCACATGGATAAAATACAATCCTCCTTTACTAGATGCCTAAATGTTTATTTATAAAAAACAAAAGTGGGTCTAAATGTGGGTAAACCCATGGGCCGACATCCCTTTCCCATTACATTGTCCCAAAACCCAAAAAGGGACCCGAAAGTGGGCCAAGATCCCTTGATCTCTGCTTTGTTTGGCACTCCATATTCGACAAGCTGTCGAAGTTCCAAAAATGGTCAAATACGACCAAGTAACTTCAAAACTTGGTCAAGGGCCAATAGGCCCCCGACACTCACTTGTGACTCGTCCCGAGTCACTCTGGTCTGAGAAATTATTCTTCGAATGCCTCAATATTGGATCAAGATGCTTTGACTTGCTACAATGCTACTACCTCTTGCTTAGTAAACTCTTGGATGAGTGTGTCATTGACTGGTCCTTCTAGGTGTTGTTCTGCTGCACTCACAACTTGTTCAAGTTCTACTCCTTGGCTTTCAACTTTAGTGAACAATTGGCATGACTTCTCTTGCACTGGTTGAAGTCATTGAGATACTTCCATCACTTTGGTCTAGATCGTGTGGATCTATTGTTGGGTCATTCATTTCTCTGAAAACCTCTTCATCCTTTCAACTGGTGACAAGGCCTTTAGTTGTGCCTATAACTTATCTGCATGCTTCTTTTCTTCTTGGAGCTGCGACTCCAATGCTTGTAACTTTGGATTCTCCATGAGGTTTTCGTAAGTCTGAGCACTCCTAGAGCTCAGTGGCTTTCACTCCAAGGCAAGGGATTTTATTTTTCCAACTGCACTATGAGAAATTACCTCTCTTAGATCTTTGATTTCTTGAGGGGTCTTGGGAACAGTACAAAGTTATAGGTCTGTGATGCGTTGTTGAAGCTATTGGATCACTCCTTCAAGTTGTACCACCTGCTGTGGAATTTGTTCTTCAACTCTCACTTCTATGACGGTCACAGAGCAAAGTGATATGTTGACCAGTTCCTTTACTTCTAGCTACTCCGTGATCAACTACTCCTTGCTCTGTTGTAGCTCTACTTTCTCTTTGTCTCACTATTCTTGAAGATCAAGTTTTTCTCATTCTTCATCACTATGTTGCTCGACAAGTACTCCTTGTACTTGTGTCAAAGCTTGGCTAGCTTGCGCTATCTCTTCCTGAGCTCGTTGAAGGAGAGCTTCAACTTTATCGGTGATATGGTGCAATTGGGTTGGCTCATCTCTTGGTTCTACTGTTCCTGCTATGAGAGGCACAATGGAGATTGCACAGCTATACTGGAGTGCCTGCTGCACTCCTTGGAGTTCAACCTCGATATTATTATACATATTCTCCTACTTCACCTCCTTCTTCTCTAATACCTCCTGTGAAGCATCGTTCACAACTGCAATGATGAAATTAAAATCATCCAAGGTGAGGGTAGTATGCATCTTGGTTACAGGGGTTCTAGGTTTCTTCCAGGAGGAATATTTCGGAGTAACCTTCCATTTCTTCGACGGGTATTTTTCGTCCCTAGGAAGTGGTACTTCTCCTTTTTGTTGTTCAATTTATGCACCTTCTATCTCTTCACCATCACCCCCTTCGTCTGGTGAAATGGATGCAGTCCTCACAGATGTATTGTCTACATCGTGAATCTCTTCAGGCTTCTTCATCTTGCTTGGTCCAGGTGTATCCTGCGCAGCTTCTGGGATATCTACATCGGACAACTTCGTAGGGTTGGCTGGAATAAGAAGGTCCGCCGACCATTCCTTAGTGATTTACTCTAAGTCTTCCTCTGTTAGCTTGTAATATGACTGCAACTGCTGCTTGTGCTCATTAATGCACATTGTTATATAAATGAAGTGGCGGTCCACGTTGAAATTCATTAAGGGACGAAACCTGTGGATGGTATTCGGGGTCATCTGAGGCTCAGACTGGATGGCTTGTTTCAACTGGTTGTAGTAAGTATGGAATATAGCATTGGATTTCCACTGCTTGTTCATATCATTATAATACCACAAGGTATTGAACTTCACGGCCAAAGGTTTGAAGCGATCGATTTCGGGGAAGGTCGCACCTTCCGACATTTCCCATGCAATAAATGCAATTAGGATGAGAAGCCAACTAAAGTGAAACTCATTCCCTTGGTCTTGTGATTCTCTACAATTAAGCTCGAACTAGTTTGCAAGGTATTGTGCATAATTCATTTGTAGTCCCTTCGCGTGCTTTCCTGCGAGGTCAACTATGAATCCATTCACTTGGGTGGGCTAGTTCTTGCGAACTATCTTTCCTACGATCAACTGACATGCAAGGTGCACTGCATCATTTTGGATAGAGGTTACCTTGTAACCTTGCATTACCTTCTCGACATCGCCATAAGTCTCTCTGATTCTTTGTGCTAATGTTCGATCT
Source organism: Picea engelmannii (assembly GCA_009831015.1). NCBI lineage: Eukaryota > Viridiplantae > Streptophyta > Pinopsida > Pinales > Pinaceae > Picea > Picea engelmannii. The sequence goes on from ML780009.1 coordinate 47,802, forward strand.
GAGGTCTTTTTAGGGTAAAAATCTTGTGGGTTAGGGCCCTACATGCTCATCCTGTTTGAAAAACAGGATCGTGGAGCAATAAAATAAAACAAATGCGGAAACAAAACACAGAATATACACAATACAAGAGAGACACAGATTTACGTGGTTCACCCAGTGTGGGCTACGTCCACCAGAGAAATTTCCAGGTCCTTTCTTTATTATTATCCAGCAAAATGAAGGGATACAACCTATAGCAAAACCCGTTGTAACTTCCTCTTTTTTCTCTCACAATCTCCTCTCTCAAAATACAATACTCACCAACATACATAGTCGCAATACATTTCCCTCATAAAAGAGGGTTTCCTTCTAGGGAAAAAAACCCTAACATAATCTCTATTGTTAGATCTGCGACCTTATAATGAATGGTCCAGATTTACAATGAAATTACAATATACTTTTACAAGGCAACTTTTTCTTCGGGGGCTTCGCCCCCAAACCCCCGCTGGGGGCCTGCTTGCCCCCAGACCCCCCAGCCGGGGGGATAGCCCCCCCAGACCCTGCAGAGGGGGTACCCCCCCTCTGCATTCCCCCGCATGGAAGAGTGTACATACTTCTGGGGTGTAAATACTTCATGGGGTATAAACATGGATGAAACTAAAAGATCTCTAAATCAGCAAGATAATCAGGCTCCACAACCAACACAACCCTGTGATATGATTGATCAAGATCGAATCCACAGTGATGCGACGGTTCAACCATAAGTAACCTTCATGGTAGCAATATAACAATAATTTCACACATGCGTTTACTTCCTAGTGTCGTCCAAAGTGCGAGATCTTCATCACATTGAGCAGTGTAGACTGCGCAAGGTTCTGGGTCCATGGCTGCGGGATAATCTTCGAATTCTTTCCTTTAGTCTTGGTCAGATACTTGTATGGGGAGAGCATGTTGTAAGCCTTCCTTTCTCCAAGGTTGAAGTCACTGAACTTTAATGATGTGAGATTATCCTGGTCGGCTTGAACTATGCATATCTCTTTTGAGAGGTACATTGTGACCAAATCATAGTCAAAATATCTGGGCACACTGTCTCGATTGATGGCGCCGCTTAGAGTGGCATGAGATCTCGAGACATCAGGACTCGGCACTTCGGCGTTTTCAAAGTCGAAGGGAGCACGGAGAAACAGTGAAGCCTCGAGTTGCGATGGGTCCCACGGAGACGGAGTGGAGTATAACACGTGGCATTGCACCTTGGCATTCGGGGTTTTGAAAGGTAAGGGGATCATGACCTTTCCCCTACCGATTTCCTGATAGGGGGATCTCCGATACACAAAGGTGTTGACTGTTGATATCGGGGATCGGGATTCGGAGTTTCATATTGCACTGGAGGTGCACACAAGGTTCACGAGTCCGCGAAACCCGATTTCTCGACTAGTGAAGGGGAGATCGCCGAGAAGAGTATTGTGGGTAAAAGACTCCCGAGGGAGTTCAAAGAGTTTCTAACTCTTCGGGCCACGTCGTTGAAGGTCCTGGTGAGAGCGACGGTGCCATCGAGGGCAGGTTGCATCAGAGTGGATCGACGGCTCCAATTAAATCGAGAAATCGCAACTCGCGATTTCAACGTGCATGCAACTCTTGCACTCGCCAACCCTGATATGTCGATAGGCAATGGCAAATGGACTCCTCCGTGTGCCTGCGAGTTAATTCCCTCGCAGCTCCTCCGCGATCTGACAGTCTGTGGGGTTTGAAAGACTTACTCCACAGCTTCAAGTTGTCGATTCTCTTCCCCTTGAAGAGTTCTCTGCTTCAACACCTTCGTCCTGCGTGAGCGAAGCAAAGGTACTATCCCACCTGAGCTTAGTTCTTCTGAATCCTTCAGAGATCTCTCGAACACGCTCCCTGTGCTCGAACTTCAACCACTCCCCACAGTGCTGAAGTCTTCCAAGTTCTGTGCGCTCACAATCACACCAAACTGGCCTTACTCTTCTCAGACTTGCTACTGAGACTTCAATCCGACCTGCACTCACCTGCACGGTTCGAATAACCCAACACAACTCTGGTCGACGAGAATAAGGACTTCACTGTGGAACCTCCTCGACGCACTCTATGCGGAGGAATTCGACTGCACTCTATGCAGGAATTTCCTCGTTCGAACAGCGAAACAATTGAAACTCATTCACTCATTTTCTCAGGTTTCGAACCTGATATGCAATCACATACGCATCATATAGAAGATAAGCATATAAAGAAGCAAATATGCAACATCATAATATCAACAACACACAGATATCAAACACATCCATGAAATTGAATCAAAGCTTTCCTATTAATTCAATGTTTGTACATGGGGTTTCTTCACAATTCTCTGCTCTGCTCTCCCCTTGCTCTTCTATGCTAATGCTGAATAATCCTAATCAATTACACAAGGAGGGTGCCTATATTTGTTTTCCCTCTTGGAAATGAAACTGTCTAATCTACAGCTAACCCTATCTACTAGCATTAAAAATATTTAATGTCTTCTTATCTACATTATAATACAAGTGCGCTTCATATGAATGCATCCATTCAAACGACGGCGCAACAATCTTTATAAAGAAATTCAAAAAAGTATGCGCTGGTGCTGTCCAGCTATTCTTCTCTTTCCTCCACGCTGGCTCACGTCATGACGTCGTCTCTGACGCAACCTGCCCTCGATGGCGCCGTCACTCTCACCAGGACCTTCAACGACGTGGCCCGAAGAGTTAGCAACTCTTTGAACTCCCTCGGGAGTCTTTTACCCACAATACTCTTCTCGGCGATCTCCCCTTCACTAGTCGGGAAATCGGGTTTCGCGGACTCGCGAACCTTGTGTGCACCTCCAGTGCAATATGAAACTCTAAATCCCGATCCCCGATATCAACAGTCAACACCTCTGTGTATCGGAGATCCCCCTATCGGGAAATCCGCAGGAGAAAGGTCGTGATCCCCTTACCTTTCAAAACCCCGAATGCCAAGGTGCGATGCCACGTGTTATACTCCGCTCCGTCTTCGTGGGACCCATCACAACTCGGGGCTTCACTGTTTCTCCGTGCTCCCTTCGACTTTGAAAATGCCGAAGTGCCGAGTCCCGATGTCTCGGGATCTCGTGCCACCTGTCCCTCCGATGATCGACGGCTCTGATTAAATCGGGAAATCGCAACTCGTGATTTCAACGTGCATGCAACTCTTTCCCTCGCCAACCCTGATATGCCGATAGGCAATGGAAAATGGACTCCTCCGTGTGCCTGCGAGTTAATTCCCTCGCAGCTCCTCCGCGATCTGACGGTCTGTGGGGTTTGAAAGACTTACTCCACAGCTTCAAGTCGTCGATTCTCTTCCCCTTGAAGAGTTCTCTGCTTCAGCACCTTCGTCCTGCCTGAGCGAAGCAAAGGTACTATCCCACCTGAGCTTAGTTCCTCTGACTCCTTCAGAGATCTCTCAAACACGATCCCTGTGCTCGAACTTCAACCACTCCCCACAGTGCTGAAGTCTTCCAAGTTTTGTGCGCTCACAATCACACCAAACCGGCCTTACTCTTCTCAGACTTGCTACTGAGACTTCAATCTGACCTGCACTCATCTGCATGGTTCGAATAACCCAACACAACTCTGGTCGACGAGAATAAGGACTTCACTGTGGAACCTCCTCGACGCACTCTATGCGGAGGAATTCGACTGCACTCTATGCAGGAATTTCTTGGTTCAAACAGCGAAACAATTGAAACTCATTCACTCATTCTCTCAGGTTTCGAACCTGATATGCAATCACATACGCAGCATATAGAAGATAAGCATATAAAGAAGCAAATATGCAACATCATAATATCAACAAAACACAGAGATCAAACACATCCATGAAATTGAATCAAAGCTTTCCTATTAATTCAATGTTTGTACATGGGGTTTCTTCACAATTCTTTGCTCTGCTCTCCCCTTGCTCTTCTATGCTAATGTTGAATAATCCTAATCAATTACACAAGGAGGGTGCCTATATTCGTTTTCCGTCCTGGAAATGAAACTGTCTAATCTACAGCTAACCCTATCTACCAGCATTAAAACTATTTAATGTCTTCTTGTCTACATTATAATACAAGTGCGCTTCATATGAATGCATCCATTCAAACGATGGCGCAACAATCTTTTCAAAGAAATTCAAAAAAGTATGCGCTGGTGCTGTCCATCTATTCTTCTCTTTCCTCCACGCTGGCTCGCGTGGCTCGCGTCATGACGTCGTAGATTCTCCTGCATCATACTCCTCGGCTCGAAAGATTTCATGGGATCCTGTCCATGAGCTCCTGCACAGTCTGACCATGCCTCTGAATCACTGTTTCTGTTTCCCAGTTGGCATCCTCCACTGGGTGATTTTTCCACTTCACCAGGTACTCAAAATATTTCTTTCTCCTGGTCTTCCTTCCAATTCTTTTATCCAATATGCACTCCATCTCTGGCTTCTGTGCAACTGGCAATTGCTTTTGCCACTGGACCACTGGTTTCTCGGTTCCAGTGTCTCCTGTATCAGTCCTGTATGGGTATAAGTTCGAAATGTTGAAATCGGAGATATCCCTATGCCCTCCGGCAACTCAAGCTCATATGCATTCTCCCCGAACTTCTTCAGGACTTTGCAAGGTCCGATCTTCTTCATTTTGAGCTTGTTGTATGTTCCCCTAGGGAACCTTTCTTTCCTCAGGTGCACTAGAACCATGTCTCCAACTTCAAACTGAAGTTTTCTTTTCCTCTGACGGCTCTACGCTTATACTCCTGGTTCACCTTCATCAGTCACTGCTTCACCTGCGTGTGAAGTTCCTGCATTGCTTGAGCGAATTCTTCAGCCCTCGCGCTGCTAGTTTCATCCTGTTCTGACTCCCTGAGCTCAGAAACTCCCCTCGGCTGTGTCCCATACAAAATTTGAAAAAGGGTCTTACCTGTACTCCGATTCACAGAATCGTTGTACGCAAACTCCGCATGTGGTAGGATCTGATCCCAACTGCTGTGATGCTCAGTCACCAGGCTTCTCAACAGATCCCCCAAACTTATGTTAACTACTTCGGTCTGCCCATATGTCTGCGGATGGTATGTTGAGTTGAACGCCAAGTCAGTTCCCATCTTTTTCCATAGCGTCCTCCAGAAATGACCTATGAACTTGGTATCCTGATCCGAGACTATGCTTCTCGGCAACCCATACAGTCAGACAATCTCTTTGAAAAATAAATTGGCGATGTGGGTTGCACCGCTAGTCTTATGACACGGAATGAAATGTGCCATCTTCGAGAATCTGTCCACCACAACAAATATGGAATCAACTCCTCATTGTGTTCTCGGTAAACCCAACACAAAATCCATGCTAATCGCCTCCCATGGCCTTTCGGGTACAGGCAATGGCTGATAGAACCCCGTGTTCTGCTTTCTTCCCTTCGCGTGTTGACAAATCCTGCATCGGTCAACAAATCTCTTCACATCTGCACGCATGCCTGGCCAAAAATATGATTCGCTCAGCTTGGCGAAAGTTTTGTCATGTCCGAAATGACCTGCTAAGCCTCCACTGTGCTTCTCCTTTACCAAATTCTCTCTCATAGAGAAATCTGGAATGCACAATTGATTGCCTTTGAACAACAATCCATCCTGGATTAGATACTCCAGCCACGGGCTCCTATCCCTGAGCACCGGATTTTCGACTGCCTCGTATGCTTCACCGAAATCAACATCACTTGCATACATATCCTTCAGGTTTCCAAAACCCAAAGTCTTGACCCTGAATTCCTGCAGCAACAAGCATTTCCTGCTCAAGGCATCAGCTACCTTGTTCGCAGTCCCCGAAATGTGCTTGATCACGAATGTAAAATTCTACATGTACTCTACCCACTTTGCATGCTTCTGATTCAGCTTCTCCTGCTGACTCATGAACTGTAACGCATGATTATCACTGTACAGAACAAATTCCTTGGGTATGAGATAATGCCTCCACTTTTTCAATGCCTGGATAATGGCATAGAATTCTTTATCATATGTGGAGTACTTCAGTTTTGCATCATCTAGCTTCTCGCTGTAGTATGCAACAGGTCTGTCATCCTGACTTAAAACTCCTCCAACAGCATACCCACTGGCGTCACACTTCACTTGGAAGGTTTTCTGAAAATCTGGCAACACTAACACTGGTTGCTTAGTTATCTTTTGCTTCAACAAATTGAAGCTCTTTTCAGCCTCTGTTGTCCACTGGAAAACTTTATGCCGCCTTTTCACAGTGTCCATCATTGCGACACTGATTCCACTAAAATTCCGAATGAATTTCCTGTAGAATCTTGCCAAACCGTGAAAGCTCCTTACCTCAAAAACATTTCTTGGCGATGGCCAATTCCTGATTACTTCAACCTTCTCAGGATCCATCTTTAATTCATTTGCAGAGATTACAAAACCCAAATAAATGAGTTCTGTCTGCATGAAGGAACACTTCTTCAAATTTATCAGCAGCTTCTCCTGCTGTAGCCTTCTCATCACAATGGCCAAATGCCTCAAGTGTTCAGCCTTCGTCTTGCTGAAAATCAATATGTCGTCTAGATACACAACAACAAATTTGCCAATGAATTCCCGCAGGACTTCGTTCATCTGCCTCATAAATGTGTTGGGTGCGTTTGTCAATCCAAACGGCATGACCAACCATTCGTACAAACCCTCGTTTTTTTTTAATGTCATCTTCCACTCATCTCCCTCTCTCATCCGGATCTGATGATATCCACTCTTGAGATCTATCTTGGAAAAGTAATTTGCCCCACTCAGGAAATCCATCAAGTCATCCATTCTCGGCAGTGGAAACCTGTATCTGATGGTGATCTTATTTATCGCCCTGGAGTCTGTACACATTCTCCAGCCTCCATCCTTCTTCGGACTTAGTACCATTGGAACGGCACACGGACTAAGACTCTCCCTCACCAGTCCTTTATCCTGCAGATCCTGTACCTGCCTCTTGACTTCCTCGTTTTCTTGAGGTGTCAACCTGTACGCTGCCTTATTTGGAAAACTTGCTCCGGGTATGAGGTCAATGTGGTGACTCACACTCCTCATCGGTGGCAACGAACGAGGTAGTTCGTCCACGATGATATCAACAAACTCTCCCAGCAGTTTCTGAATCTCCTCTGGCAAGTCGTCCACTCTTGTGTTTGTCAGGACAATTCTCGGCTTTCTGACAACAAAGAATTGTGGATTCTCATCCTTCTCCAACTCTGTGAGAAGTTCCTTCCCACTCATGAGAAGTATCGTGCTGCTAGCTTCTGGCTTTACTTCCTTATCTTTTATCAGCAACAGTTTATGGGTTTTCCCCTCCTTCTCCAAAGTGTATGTGTTCATTCTCCCGTTATGAACAACATTCCGATCATATTGCCATGGTCTTCCGAACAATATGTGACACACGTCCATGGGAATGACGTCGCACAGGATCTCATCATGATAATTCCCAATTTTAAATTTAACTAAGCATTGTTTAGTGACACTTACCCGGTGTCCTTTCTGTAACCACGAGACTTTGTATGGACTCGGGTGCTTAGTTGTTGTCAGCTCCAATTTCTCCACCATCTTGGTCGAAACGAGATTGTCAGTGCTCCCACTGTCAATTATGACTTTGCATTTCCTGTCGTTGGCTGTACAAGTCGTTCTGAACAATCTGCTCCTCTGCACTGCGCTCTCCACCTCCTTCTCAGGCTTCAAAAGGATTTTATGCATCCCCAACGATTTTCTGCTGTCTGCATCTTCTCTTTCCACATCACGCCTCTGTGCCTCAGTGACGTGAGCTTTTCCTCTATCCATTTTCCTTTCTGGACAGTCAACAACCTTGTGACCGTCTTTACCACACGTAAAACATGTGATAATTCCTCCTCGGCCTCTTCCTCGACCTCAGGTACGAGGAAATGTGTTGGCGTCAACATATCCTCCCTGCTGATCTTCTGACTGCCTCCTCGGCTCATAGATTTGCTGCCTCTGCTATGAGGCTCCACCTCTTTCAGTTTTTCCTTGAGGTCTCTTCCAATCCTCCTTGGGCTTTTGAGTTCTCTCTAGGGAAACTGTCTTGCCTCTGGGTTGACTTCTGCCTCACCCTCGCTGTCCCTGTTTGCGGCTCAGCTTCTCCTCTTCTTTCAAAGCCATCTGGTACGCTTCCTCAACTGTTCGAATGGTGACCATACTCAATTCATCCTGAATGTCATACCTAAGACCTTTTCGTCATCACTCTCCCGATGACCAGCTCTGATGTTGAGCCTGTAGAATTCCTCGGTGTATTCTCTCACTGTCATCAGCTTCTGTCTCAGGTTCTGCATGCGCCTGAATAGAGTGATCTGGTAATCCCTCGGGATGAACTTCGCCTTCATTTTAGCGATCATCCGATCCCAGCTTTTTATCTTCTGTTTGCCTTTGGAACGCCTGTCTGCCTACAGCTCGTCCCACCATAAGGCTGCATGTCCTTTCAGCTTGGTAACAACATGCCTTATTTTCTTGTCTTCTTCGATATCTTCGTAATCGAAGTATGTATCCAATGCTCAGATCCAATCCAGCAATTCCTCTGCATCTAGACTTCCCTCATAGACGGGAATGTCCATTTTCGTCTTCGAGCTCATCCTCGAAATGGCTCTAATCAACCTCTCGGTTGACGCGTCCTCTGCCGTGACTTCTTCTTCAGCATGTCCAGCTTCCTCTTCAATCTCGGGATCACTGAACTCTACTGCACCAACACCACGTCTTTGGGTGGTCTCCATTTCTTCGAGTCTGGCTCGGAGATCTCTCATCTCTCGCTCTATTTCAGCAGTACCTGCTGGCCTACCCCTTCTTCGGGCATCCTTGTCCTCACGATCAGGTGACTACCTTTCTCTCCTGGGTGGCATTATGTCTCTTCTGTCTCTGCTTCAGGAAACAAAGCCACTCCTGCTCTGATACCACTCGACGCAAGTCATGAGTATCAGAGTGATTTCCTTTCCTCTTTCACTCCTCCTGCTTGAATTATACAAACAAGGTCTTCAGGCTCTGATACCACTCTGACGCAACCTGCCCTCGATGGCACCGTCACTCTCACCAGGACCTTCAACGACATGGCCCGAAGAGTTAGCAACTCTTTGAACTCCCTCGGGAGTCTTTTACCCACAGTACTCTTCACGGCGATCTCCCCTTCAATAGTCGGGAAATCGGGTTTCGCGGACTCGCGAACCTTGTGTGCACCTCTAGTGCAATATGAAACTCTGAATCTCGATCCCCGATATCAACAGTCAACACCTCTGTGTATCGGAGATCCCCGTATTGAAAAATCGGCAGAGGAAAGGTCGTGATCCCCTTACCTTTCAAAACCCCGAATGCCAAGGTGCGATGCCACGTGTTATACTCCGCTCCGTCTCCGTGGGACCCGTCGCAACTCAGGGATTCACTGTTTCTCCGTGCTCCCTTCGACTTTGAAAATGCCGAAGTGCCGAGTCCCGATGTCTCGGGATCTTGTGCCACCTGTCCCTCCGATGATCGATGGCTCCGATTAAATCGAGAAATCGCAACTCGCGATTTCAACGTGCATGCAACTCTTGCACTCGCCAACCCCGATATGCCGATAGGCAATGGCAAACAGACTCCTCCATGTGCCTGTGAGTTAATTCCCTCGCAGCTCCTCCACGATCTGACGGTCTGTGGGGTTTGAAAGACTTACTCCATAGCTTCAAGTCGTCGATTCTCTTCCCCTTGAAGAGTTCTCTGCTTCAGCACCTTCGTCCTGCGTGAGCGAAGCAAAGGTACTATCCCACCTAAGCTTAGTTCCTCTGACTACTTCAGAGATCTCTCGAACACGCTCCCTATGCTCGAACTTCAACCACTCCCCACAGTGCTGAAGTCTTCCAAGTTCTGTGCGCTCACAATCACACCAAACCAGCCTTACTCTTCTCAGACTTGCTACTGAGACTTCAATCTGACCTGCACTCACCTGCACGGTTCGAATAACCCAACACAACTCTGGTCGACGAGAATAAGGACTTCACTATGGAACCTCCTCGACGCACTCTATGCGGAGGAATTCGACTGCACTCTATGCAGGAATTTCCTGGTTCGAACAGTGAAACAATTGAAACTCATTCACTCATTCTCTCAGGTTTCAAACCTGATATGCAATCACATATGCAGCATATAGAAGATAATCATATAAAGAAGCAAATATGCAACAACATAATATCAACAACACACAGAGATCAAACACATCCATGAAATTGAATCAAAGCTTTCCTATTAATTCAATGTTTGTACATGGGGTTTCTTCACAATTCTCTTCTCTGCTCTCCCCTTTCTCTTCTATGCTAATCCTGAATAATCCTAATCAATTACACAAGGAGGGTGCCTATATTCGTTTTCCCTCCTGGAAATGAAACTGTCTAATCTACAGCTAACCCTATCTACCAGCATTAAAACTATTTAATGTCTTCTTATCTACATTATAATACAAGTGCGCTTCATATGAATGCATCCATTCAAATGATGGTGCAACAATATTTTCAAAGAAATTCAAAAAAGTATGCGCTGGTGCTGTCCAACTATTCTTCTCTTTCCTCCACGCTGGCTCACGTGGCTCGCGTCATGACATCGTAGATTCTCCTGCATCACTTAGGTAGGTAGGTAGAATGATTAGAATCAGATTAGCATTTGCAATGTCGTCTATGTTCTTCATTCTTGCCTCTATCGTGGTTCTGGAAGTTCTTGATCTACGAGTAGTTGATGGAGAAGCTTGGAATCTTCCTGTTGATGATGCTTTCACACCTACAAACATCCTTCTTCGAACATAAGCACTTGGTATAAATTATCAGGGTCACAATGATCTAAGACACTGCTCAAGAATAAACAATGAGGGAATGATGATGATTGTATACACTTTCTAGTCTACGGGCTTCAAATTCTCAGTTGGCAAAAGTGTTCTTCGGGCATGGCGCGATGAGATAAATAGGCAATCTTGGCAACATTTTTCTTTGCAACGGGTATGAGCCTCATTAATTCATGTTTTGTCCATTATGGCACGGTCCGATGGTCTGGTGATGAGCCATCAATTCTTTTTGATCCATTCGTAGAGGCATTCGAACAGATATATCAGCCTCTAACGGCTATATTTGTTCGCCACGAAGAAGTGGTCTATATCATTGTTCTGATATCTCGACGAAGTTCAAATTCTACAAGTTTTCCTTCTGTGAGGTACCCTCGGGAACCTGTTGTAACCTTTCAATCTTATCCTTCTTCTTATTCATCTTTCTAGCCTTCTTCCCCATGAGCTTCATCTCAGTGGTTCTTTTCCCATTCTGATTCTTATTTTCCTTGGACATAGTCTCTTCGCGCTGCTGATATTATCTCCTAAGACTCAGGGGAAATACTTCTTCTATATCTGAGACAGATACTTCAATTTTCTACGAGTCCTCTAATGTTCTTTCATCTTTGACATATGTGATTCTAGAGTCAAATAGCTTCGATCTGTCCTCATGTTCTTCAATCAACTGCACGGTCCTTCTGGTCATGAAATATTTTAACTCTTGTCTCTATTGTTCTAAGACTTCTTCTTCTTCCTTCTTTCTGGCTTGATCTCTTTCAATCCAAGGTTTTCCAAGTAACACAGTAAATGGGGCGTTGTCATCAATTTACTTGATAATCTCAAAATCTTCTTTTGTCGATGTTCCATTGACATTCATAGGTATCCGAGTGAGCCTCCCACATAGGTTTACTAGTTCCCCTCTGAATAACCTATTCCTCTTAATGAAGGGATCATAACAGGACTTCCTATAGCTTCCCAAGTTCTCTCTGGCATAATGTTCACTGGTGTTTCTTCATCAAGGTCAGAGTCAATGTCGAAGTCTCCTATTCTTGCTTCAATGCATTCTTTTTCTTTAAATATCTCTGGTAGCCTAACATGCCGGTGATCATTCAAGGTGTCTTTCATATGCAACAATACCTTCTCTGATTCTTGCTGGGGTTCTACTATTTTTGGATTTTCCTTAGGGTTTTCTTCATTCAGATTCATTCTTTCAAGCTTAGAAATCATTCTAGGGAAATCCAATACTTCATGGTCCCAAGATTTGCAACATAGGCAACTAGATATTCCACCAGGGAATTCCTTAGCAAGATGTCTCGGTCTTCTGCAACTGTAACATAGGGTTAATCCTCTCTTCCTTTTAAATGATCCCCAGTCTCTTTTGTACTACGCACTAGGAGCATGGTAGCTAGTTTGCAAAAAATTCTTTCTAGGATCTTGCATCCATTTGTTAGTCCAAACATTCTTTCTATGAATAGGTATAACATATCTATCACAGTACTTATCAGATCTATTCATATCAATCTTTCTTTCATCTATCAGAGCCCTACTTTTCAATCTAGGACATAATCTATCAAACATACCTAGATCCATACTCTAGAAAAAACATTTCCACTTATTTTACTTCTACAAAGAACAAAGCTTCTAGATCTAAGAAATTTTAACTATTCTTACCTTTATCAGAGCATAGAGATTACAGATCTTACCTCTTTTCTACAGATCTGACCTCTTTTCTTCAGAAACTTCCACTTTTACTTTTGTTAGAGCACAAAGCGTTCAAATATTGCTTGTTTCCTTTAGATCTGTCCTTCCTTCTTTAGCATAGAGATTTTCAGATCAAGTGGATTACTGCGGACTAGGGCACAGATATACACATAGAGCTTCCACATTTTCAGGGTGAATCTTTTCACAAAGCTTATTCTTCCTCAGTTCCCAGCAATCACAGTTTCAGGTCCCGACAACAGAACCATTTGTTTCCACAGGGGCAGACCCAGGGTTCGACGCTACAAGAGTGCACCAAAAAAACCCTAACTACCATCCCTTTGGGCAACACCTGCGAAGAATATGAAGTCTCATGAGAGGTAGAGGAAGGGGTGTTTGCAAGAATTAGGTGTCTTCAACCTTAGCTGGGACTCATATCTGTGATTATATCGCTTATAGAGAACTTAACATCAATCATTCATCAATATTCAATCATTATTATACTTCGCAGACAACACAAAGAATCACAACATTCACTTAGATATAAGGTATATTAGTACTTAGTAATAGTAAAACAAATTAGATTCAGTAGATCGGCACTAAGCATCTTCATACATATTAGATCCACTATTCATACACATCTAATAAGCACAAAGCATAAATATATCCATCTAAATATATCGAAGCACTTAGCAAAAGTAGAGATAAGCACAACAAGTCAAGGCTCAAAGCATAACACATAGATTTACATGGCTCATGCCCACCCTAGGGATACATCCACCAACTCTTCTTGTTTATTATCGTTGGCCAATCGGTTACAAGCACAAAGCTGTAGAAACCCTTACTTCACAAAAGACAGAAGATCTACGCAGCCCGCTAGATCCTTCTTCCTTGCCTTTCAACACACAAATTTCTATATATTCACACAGGGACTTGCACTAACCTTTGAAAGTCTATACAGAATGCACAAAACACTCGATCACATAGATCCCTTCTTGGTACTTAGCCTATATCACATAGATACAATACAATCCTCCTTTACTAGATGCCTAAATGTTTATTTATACATTACAAAATTAGGTCTAAATGTGGGTAAACCCACGGGCCGACATACCTTTCCCATTACATTGTCCCAAAACAGAAAAAGGGACCCAAAAGTGGGTCGAGATCCCTTGATCTCTGCTTTGTCTAGCGCTCCATATTTGACAGGCTGTCGAAGTTCCAAAAATCATCAAATATGACCAAGTAACTTCAAAACTTGGTCAAGGGCCAACAATTTCCTTGGATCAAACAATGTTGTCTTCTCTAAAGCTCTTTTGATCCCTGATCCATCTATGGTATTTCCTGAAGTCACCCTATCTTCTCCTATGATAGTGCCTCCTATAGTGATGGAAGCGACTTTGGGATCCTCACCGCGAGGTTCAGCTGATATTAGTTGCCCTTGTTGGTTTCCAACTCATCTTTCCTGAAGTTTTGCTAACAATACTGTACAATATTCAATGACATGGTCAAATGAATTACAGTATCTCCAAGTAGTACAAGGGTTCTAAAAATCCCTTTCCAAATGATCTGGTTGGGCGCATTTATAGAAAATGATCTGACCTCAACCTCAACCCATGCCTCCTCCTCCTCCTCTTCCTATGAATCCACTGCGAGGGTTGAAGTTTCCTCTTCCTGGGGTATTGAACTGAGCAGTATTTCCTTATGACTATAATTCTCCTTGAATTCTATATGTATCCCTTGACCTTTCATGCATGAGGTCATAATCCCTACAATCCTTCTCATTATGCCCCACAAATTTATAGAATGTGCAATAAATATTGGTGGGTGTCTAGACATATTTCTGCATATAATAACATTCACTAGGGTGATGTCTATTTCTACATACCTCACACCATGGTAAATTATCCTGCTTCAAAGGGTTAGGCGCTCCAGAGGCCAAGTATTAATTAAATAAAGGAAAATGATGTTTGTCATGGCCCTCTACTTTACCTATGATACAACATATATCTTCTCTTTTCTCTTAGCCTTTGTCCGTCTTCATGTTTTCAACTTGTAAAGATAAACTAGTTAATTGATTCAAAATATGACTCATACCTGGAATGGATTATCCTACAAGGGTTGCTTCTAGTTTCATGGAAATCTCCAATGCTTTAGCCTATGAAGCGACCTTCTGTTGCATCATAGGAACTCTAATGTGTGGCAGGATGGCAACGATGAACCATTCCTTATCCTGTTCATCTGGAATATGAAAACTTAAATGGTTTGTTAGGTTTTAAACCTCTGATCAAACTCCAAAACAGGTTCAGTCACCTTCTGTTTGATTTCCTTCAACTCTGTAATGCACTGTGACTTTGAATTAGGCTTCTTGAAATCTGCACTCAACATAGTCTTAATGTCACTCAACGGTTTAGGTTGTACAGATCCTGTAAAAAACTTCATATACCAGCTTAATGCACGGTCCCTCAAGGTAGCACTAAACTGAGCCCTCTTAACAACTTCATCGGTGACTTGCTTAATGCTCCATATATCTTCTCATAAGAACTAGTGCTAGTCAGGATCCTCATATGCATCTCCTCTAAAAATGGGTAGCCTCATTTCATCTGCCATGGATTTTCCTAGGTTTCTTGACTGAGTATGTACTAAATTGCTTGTAACAATACTTTGAGTGCTCTGATTACTCTGGTTACTATGGTTACTTAATGATGCTAAAAAAACAAGAGAATCAATAATACTTACTTCGACAGTAGGTGAAGTACCTGAAGTTTCTAGTTCTCCTCGGTGAATTTCTTCAGTCTCTACTTCCTCTTCCCTTGCAGAATCTGAATACTCTTCGTCTGTTAGCTCTGCTTCTTCTCCACTATAGAATCCCTCATCTCCATAACTCTACATAAACAGGCTCGCAAGAGGATCCTCTCTGAATGATCTCCCACTATGCGCATGTCTAGCCTCTTTGTCACTTTCACTTTCTAAATTCTTGAACATTAGCTTTAAAATCCAAATGATTATTGTATCTTTAATATATTCTTCTCAGGCAATAACATCTTAATATTTAATTTCAAAAAGTGTAGAAACTTTCCTCTAGGTCCCTTGAAGAAATACCTCTCTGTCTGACTATATGGTTCCACTCTGTCAATAGAAAACTTAGTATTGTACCCTCCAATAGTGTTATCAAACTATATATCTACTACTCTAGACACATCATTATCAACTCTCTTGAATTTATTTATCAGCGTCGATATCCAAACCACAGGTGGTCTAGATCTGATCTCAAAATGAGTATCTACTAGTCTGGCTAACCACTCGTATAACTCCTTATGAACTCCTGTAAAGAAAATTTTGTGCACATTAGTAAATATTTACCTCCCCAACCAGTCTTCATACTAATGCTAGGGTTCTTGTTCTAATATATAGTGAAGTCCCTTTCTTGTTTTTCTATCCAGTTCTGAATTTTTGTCTTCGATGGAAACCACCTTGACATTCCCTCAAGAAGATCCTAGTCCCGACAACGAAACCATTTGTTAGCACAAGGTTAGACCTAGGGTTCAATGCTCAACAAAACACAAAAAAAACCCTAACTACGGACCCTTTTGGAAACACCTACAGAGAAGGAGAAGTCTCACCTGAGGTAGAAGCAGGGGGGTTATAGGACACAGGTGTCTGTAACCAATCTGGGACACAGATTTGTGATAACAACACTTTGTAGAGTATTCTAGTAATACTTATAAGGTGATATGAATTAGTTCATTAGCTTTATTAACATCGTAGAACACACCCAAAGATAGATCGCCGTAGTAAAAATAAATATTAAGCACTTCAACCACTTAGCACATATCATTGAGTTATATCTAACATTCATCTATATTTAACACAAGTAAAGCACTAAGAAAAAATAGATCTATCTATCATACATACACATCAAAGCACTGAGTAGATTCATAACATAAACAACACAACACAAAGAAAACCAAAGACACAAGATATACATGGTTCACCCCAGTGTGGGGCTACATCCACCAACTGCTTCATCTTCTTTATTATTCATCAATCTCTTACATTCAGTGACTCATGTGAACCAAGCCACATATTCAAGCTTCGCATAGGACAGGAGATATGTGCACTGAGAACTAGATCCTCCTTCCAAAATAGGTGAAGGAACCGAGATAACTTCTCTATCGAGTAAATATCCTTAACAAATACACCTTTTGTTGCACAAATCAACTCAAAACTACTTACACTTAGCCACTACTCACTTCTCAAAAAGGGCTTCTACTTCTACCATACATTCTTACTTATTTATACTTTTTCAATCCCTTACAATAAGGCCTAATCATGGGTAAACCCCATGGGCCGACATCCCATAACCCATTACAAAAACCCTAAAGAACCCCTTACTGGGTCCACATAGCCAGCAAAATAAGTGAGATCCACGATCTCAGCTCCTCCTAGGCGCTCCATCTTCGACCTACCTATCAAAGTCCAAAAGTGGTCCAAACCTGACCAAGTTTTCCTTAAAACTTGGTCGAGGGCCAAAAGGTCTTCAGATATGTCAAAGAAACCAAGGAATTTTTATTTCTCAAACTAAGTATATCTGAGGAATTCTAAAGAGGTTTGGAATGGAATATTTCAAACCAGTTACCACTCCTATGCAAACCAGTTGCAATTTGAGCAAATATGATGATTCAAAGGATACATACCAGAGGAAATACAAGTCAATGATTGGTAGCTTACTATATGTGACAACATCCATACTAGATGTAATGCAGATAGTTGGACATGTGGCACAATTTCAAGAAGCACCAAAGGAATCACATGTATTAGCAGTGAAGAGGATTTTCAGATATCTCAAAGGAACATAAGAGTTTGGATTATGGTATCCAAAAGGAAAGGATCTATCACTTATTGCCTACACAGATGTAGATTGGGAAGGTTTCATTGATGAATGACGAAGCACCAGTGGATAAATTTTCTACTTGGGTGAGTGTTTAGTATTGTGGCTAAGAATGAAACAATCATCAATATCCTTATCTATAGCCGAAGTAGATTATATTGTAGCAACAACATGTTGTACACAGGTTCTATGGATGAAACAAACTTTTACAGATATATAGGTTGAGTATGATGAGCCCATTCCAATCTATTATGATAATACAAGCGCCATCAGTATCTCAAAGAACCTGATGATGCACTCTAAGATGAAGCAAATTCCAATCAAGTATCACTTTCTACGAGAACATGTTGCAGAGAAAAACATCAGATTTGAATATGTGGGAACAAAAGAACAAGTGGCATACATCTTTACAAAACCGCTTCCATGGGAATCCCTTGAGTATCTTCGCTAGAGATTGGGAGTAATTTCTACTCCAAAATGAATGGTTTTGAATGATTATCTTATATGTCTTAGTTGTACATGAGGAAGCACCATAAATAGGACACAAGGGGAGAGATTTATCGGATGCAAAGGTAAATGCTTGGAGAGAGAGCATAGAGACATGTTTCCAAGGGGAGTGATTGTCACAAGGGAAGAATGAGAGATATGACTTCATAGTGATACCCTTTGTCAAAGGGGGATATATTATTCATATGAAGGGAGAGAGAGTAATCAAAGGCTTATAAACACAAAGAAAAATCAAAGGCATGTAGATAGGGGGAGCAACTTCAAGAAGAGTTCATTCAGGGGGAGAAGCCCCAAAGGGAGATACCCTTTTCCATTGATGTCAAAGGGGGAGAGATAGAAACATTGATGAGGAGTATAAGAATGAATGTTATCATGACTAAGTGTTTCCATCAACGTTGGTGTTGCCATCAATGCCAAAGGGAGAGATTGTCAGAAAGTTGGCTTAGGTTGATGGATAGTTGGTATGGATTGTTGTTTTTCATTGATGTCAATCATTGGAGAGTGATATTTTAGATTGATGTCAACCCTTAGTGATTGATGTCAACCGTTGGAGAAAGTACGGTAGGGAATTCTGGTAGCACAAAGGTTTGGGTAATGGACCCAATGTTGTTTCATGTATAATGGTATAATTTTTAATATATTTGAATGTAATACTATTCTAGATGGATATTAAATGTCATTCATTTCCTGTGGTATGTGGAATGCCACATAACTCCTCATGGTTAGAGAGTTCTGGCCATGTGAAGTTGGATAACCCAGGTTTGGGTAATGGATCCAAGTTTGGTTGATGGATAATGGTATGAGTTTTGATATATTTGTAGGTAATACTATTCTATATAGATAGTACATTTCATGCAATTTCCAATGTTATGTGGAACTTCACATAACTCCTCACGATTAGAGAGTTATGGCCATGTGAAGTTGGAGAACCCTCATGAGTCATCTAGAAGCCCCAAAAGGTCAAAGTTGTCAAAGTGGTTTAAGAGATTTTTAGAAGGTAAATAATAAAGTGAAGTGATGAGTGTATTATAATTCAAAGTGAATACAAAATAAATTATTTAAATAATAAATTTAATGGGGAAATTACTAAGTTGACAAGTGGTTAGAAGTGGGTAAGCCCTAAAATAAGGAAAGTGGTTTAAGATGGTTAGAAGGTAACCCCATCAAGTAAAGTGAACTGATGAGTGCACTATAATTCAAAGTGGATACAAAATAATTTATTTAAATAATAAATTTAATGGATAAATTACTAATTGGATAAGTGGTTAGAAGTTGGTTAACCCTAAAATAAGGAAAGTGGCTTAAGATGGTTAAAAGGTAACTCCTTGAGGAAGCTACATGAAAGTATAAATAAGAGCCAAGGCTCTCTCATTTCATATCACACTTGAGAATATTGAATATCTACAGGTTACTGAGGTAACCAAAGTATATATAATACAAATTTCAGAGAGAAGGTGAAGTAAAGAGTCGGAATTCAAGGGAGGATAAATTCTTTTGATGATGTTTTCTAAGGTATGTTATTTACAAGTCATCTCACCATTTTCAAAATAATGTTTTTTCTAGAATGGTTCTGACCGTGAAATTGATAGGCCATTTAGAAAACATATCCAAGTAGTTGTGGTACAAATTTCATCTTATGGGTCGTTGTAGTTTTGGAGGTACACTCCGTGGAAAATAGGGTTTGTGGCTAGTCCTGAAACTAGTATAAAACAAGTGTTTCGGGTAAAAACGCCATACCTACTTCATAAAAGATCAAAATTAAGTAATAAAAAACGTTTTGGTTAGAGTACAGTCTGTAGTATTCTGTGTAAAATGTTCAGATCCATACAACAAATATTCTGTGCGGGGCATGCTCTACAAGTTCACTCTCCAGAATAAGCCAGAATTCAACAAGGTATGCCATTCTTTCTATAACACCTTTTCTGAGAGGTTCCAAGTAGTGACACCTGGAGGAATTTCATAAATAACATTGAAGACACTACTACATATTGAAAAATTTGCGACAACCACTTGCGACGAAAGTACTCTTTCATCACAACATGCAAGAGAAAAAGTTCATTTTTTCTAAATCCATCCTGTATTCATCGCTATCTCAACAACTTTAGTTTGACTAAATTATTATGGTAATTTTTCATTGCAAGAGAGACAACTTTAGTTTGTTCATCACAAGAGTGATTACTTACCTAACCTTAAAATTGAACATTGAAAATGACCTAAAATAAATAGGTAAAAAGAATAAATATTTGTAGGTCACGTTCGTTGCAATTGCGACGATAGTGACCTAAAATTGGACTATAAATATTTGATGATTTAAATATGTTGTGACAATATTTCTATAACAACGACGGTTCCGAAAGGGTATTTTTGTGCGGAAGAATGTCGTAAAATGTTGTTAGAGGTGGGGAAAAAAGTAAAGCGGGTGAAAAGGGTGATGGTAGATGTTATCGCCCTTGTAAAAAATGTTGCCTCAGACATCCCATAAGAATTTTAATAGAAACAACTAAAAAACATTGTAGGAAATATGGTCACATTGATGGCGGATCGAATGAATATCGTCCCATGGTAATTAGCTATATATTCATTATCTTTTTTTATTTTGTAAATTTTATATAAAAAATTATATATATATATATATATATATATATATATATATATATATATATATATATT
>ML780009.1:97685-112634 GCA_009831015.1 Picea engelmannii
GAAAGCACCAAATCATCAATCTCTCTTCTCATTCTATGACAAATATCAATCATAACATATTTCATGTGTGATCCTTCAACATAACCAAGATCCCAAACCTTGCAAAATGCTTTGATTAAACCTAAAAGATAAGATATCTCCTTCGTAATGCATCATCTTCCAAGGTCATTAGAAATATTTTCATCATGAAATCCTCAGTGGAAACATTAATATATGGAATGGGTTCAATGAAAGATGCAATATGTAGTGGAGCTGAATCAATTTGTCCTCAGAACTTTGAAACTTGTTTTCCCCAGTTTGGGTCAAGGAGCTCATTTGGATACTCTAGGATACCCGAGAAATATAATGGGTCAAACCATCCTTCCATCAACGATTCTTCTAAAAATGTCATATTTCTTTACTTCCAATATATTGTTAAGTTGATACAAAATTTGAAAAACATATATCCATCATACCTTATTTCAATATCAATGGAGTTTCTAGGTGATTCTTCAAATACCTTCAAGTCTCACCTCTACAAACAACAAGTTCAGTTCAGATCTTCTAGAACGTGGTTTTTTTCCTTTGTGGAGTCACCAAATGGGAATAAGACAAGAGAAATGCCTTCATAAAATTATTGTAGCCAACCAGTCTCATACCATTATGATCCATAAATTGTAGGCCTATGACATCTTGTCTATCTTACCAAGACATATCTTCATTGAAAAATAATAAATGTAAAAGTATTTGTAATTACTTTTGACCTGAGATCAAGCTTCTCCATTGTGAATTCATGACCATGAAGAATTGGCTTTGTGCAAATATGGTTTCACTTCTTGACTTAATTGGTTGTGGTTCCAAGGCCAATTCCCAACAACGTTGTATGGAAAATACATTCTACATCAATTTTTCAAACCCAACAATTGATAATCACCCATTTACCCATTCATTATATTTAGTCAAAGAAATCAAAAATATGCATGGTGCTTTGTTCTTACAATTTCCATTGCCATTTCAATCATATCATTGCTAACTATGGTTTCTCATAGGGGAGTGGGGGAAGTTATGGAATCATATCCAACAATGGCATCTTCATATGACACGGGCCCAAAACATTTGGTAGAAGTGGGGCTTGTTGTAGGGATGAAGATGACTAGGGGTTGTTCCCCTACTACATGATTCTCTGACAACTCTTTAGATAAGATAATGGGTTGATAATCACTCTGAAGTTATTTATTTTCTACAACATGGACCAATAATTTATTTCCTTATACCTTTCAACCAACTTATTTAAAATCATATCCATGGGATTATTTGATAGGCTTGCAAAGTGTCATCAAGTTTCTTCCTTCTTTCCATGCAATGTTGAAGAAAAAAATCCTTGTCATAGAATTCTTCAAGAGCCTACTCACAATCTCAAAATCCTGCAAATTGATTTGATGAAACTTGAAATTCAAGACACAACCCTTGGACAATCTTTACGAAACCATTAATGTGTTGCAATTCCTCTCAACATACAAATGACCAATTTCATCATAATATCCTTATGAATAATGTTTAGGTATGCCATAAAATCTTTGGTCGTGACCTCCATTTGTATTGTCAGTATATGAGATGGAGGTCCTAAGGTTCTAAGTATGTAATGGCGGGGTCAGTTGTTAATATGATGAGGAGGTAGGGTTTAAGTGAATGTGTTTCACCTTGTTTTTTATACTAAATGCAAAAAAAAATCATCATAACATCTTCATGAATGATGCCCATGCATCCAAATGCACATGGAATATGTGTCACTTATCATGCAACATGGATTAGGTAGATACCCTATCTTACCACCACTGCCCTTGCCACCCTTAAGTACTTATTTAATTCCATAGGCTTATCATGCAATATGGTTTAGCATGTGTTTTTATTGTTGTCGGGATTTGGTGGTCTATGGTTGTAATGCAACATGGATTAGGTAGATACCCATGTTCAATCCTAGGTTTATTTGATTCCTACAAAAATATTATCGTTTCCCTATAGTATTGGGGTTTAGGATGGCCTTGTGGGAGTTGACAATGCAACACATGGGGCTTAGAAAAAATTAGAGGAATTTTGTGTCGTGTGTTTCCTCTTCCTTGAGTAGAGGGTGCCTAGTTGGGTTATCCTAGTCTAGTATTTATATTTTTCTATACCATTTCTAGAATTTATGACATTTCTCAAGTTCAAGTGAAATTTTTTTGTTTAGGTTCATTTTTCACAAATCCAACAAACAACAACCTTAATACTATTTTTTTCTTAGATCCATATGATAAATTTATCATGTCCTTAGTGTTTTCACATTTTTAATATGTCCTTAATATGTCCAAAATCAAGAGGGATATCACATTAAATTAGTTGGTTGACCACTAATATTGGTAATTGCACCCTAGTCTAATTGTGCATCCAAAACTAAAGATATAATTTTTTATTTAGAATTGTGAATATGATGATGGACTACTAACTAACAACACGTGCACGTGCAACTGAAGGTACAACCAAATAGGTACCCGTCAGATATTTCTTTGTCGAGTGAGGAAATCTTAGGACAAATAGAGGTCGGAAATGCGACTGCATCTAGTAGATATGATAAGAAAATAAGGACCAGAGGTGAAAAAGTCAGAATAAAATTCTGTAGATGCATGAAATTTTTTATTTCCGTAGGAGGATCATGCTCTTATGATGATGAGAGCATAGGAGACATAGATGTTCCACTCAAGTATAAGCATCTGGTGAAGCAATGGGTACCTAAGGAACTACCTCCTATAAATGTTGACTTTGTTGTCAACAATAGGACATATCACATTGCACCATCCTCCCTGCATGGCTTGGGGCTATTTTCCATGGATGGAATAATTGTAAAATACAATATAGTAACTGAATCGATGGACTATGTCGGACGGTGTTACAATTATAACGATTGGATGCGGCTAGTCCAATACATGCGAAGTATGCGGAGATATGCACTCACCACAAATTATATACAACTAATAAACAAGGATAAAAATAAGGGAGTGACTATCTATATTGATGGAAGGCCTAAAGCTTCCGACAATATTGCAGGGTTTATAAACAACACACGACCCAGGACAACAAACAAACAATCGAATTGCATATTTGAGGGACGTGAAGAGAATCGGGTAGTCCTTTGTGCAATAAAAAAAATAGATCTCGGGGAAGAGTTATTAGTGGATTACCATTTGAATAGAATATAAACATTGTCTAATAGTGTGCAGTTTCTTATGCAACACCTATTTAAGAAACCTCTATTTATTGCATTATATTTTTTTATTATCTTTAACATTGTTTTTTTGTTATCATTAACAATTTTTTAAATATTTGGGGGTTCTAATTATATTTTAATGTGGCAGGATGATCGTGGAAAAGGGCCATCCACAGAACATGTAAATGATTATCAAGTAGATTTAATTCATATTATGGGGCCAGACTCCCGGGTAGCTTTAATTCATATTTTAATAGTTTAATGTTGTCCTCACATAGAAATCATCTAGATTATTAATTTTAAATTAATGATCATATCTTTTTGTGTGTAGGAAACGACCTTTTTTATAGGCACATAGAGAGAAAGGCCTTGTCTATTTTTGGGGAAACCTTACGCATGAGGTGGAATTGCCAGAATTTTAACCTCAAAAAGGAACTTATGGATTATCTTGAAGGCCTCTTTGGTGTACACACGTTCAATACAAAAGCGGTCACATCTGCAGCGGGTGAATATTTAAAATATACTTGGGATGTTTATAGAAAAATCTTTGCAAGAAATCCTAGGTATGAGCATCCTCCCTCAATTCTAGAGAGGAGTGGAAGGCGATCATTGATGATGCAAAAGAGAATATTTTGAAAAAATCAGGAGAACAAATAACTGGTACACCAAGGTAAATTACAAATTTTTGAATCAATACTAGCTTTATTTTTCTTTAGATCTAAATAAAAGTGTGGTTATATATAGCATACTTGAAAATTTTGATGATAGGTTGCCTGACACTTTGAAGGAAACCAAAGAAAGGATTTGCAAATGTGGCCAACAAAATCTAGGCTAGGGCGGCTACTCGAGGTTACAGTCACGAATCGTAAGTAACCGAACATCTTAAGAATATTATTTGTATCACCTTACAACTTTAAGGTAATTGCAGTGAAAAAAATTAAAAAACCATACCCTTATGCAATGCAAGGTGACGACTTCGGAATTGAAACCACGGAGGAAGACCTCCAACTTGGTTACAAGTATGGTTATAAAGTCATGGTTGATCATAGAAAAATCATGGTGTTATAGCAAGATTTGCCTCACCATTGCTATCTTGCAAAAAGGGCCTTTTTCCATTTCCCTATGCAGAATTATCAACCCCATTTTTGATAAACCCAGAGCCAAAATTATATATTTTTCCACATATATGCTTCCTAACTACTTTGCAAGATGCATATACGCTTGATGCTCCACTACAACTCACATATATCGGGATTTGTGCCAGAAAATACAAAATGAGGTTGGTTTTCCATGTCAAAACAAATGATCTCTAATCTTTGGCCTTCCATATAATGGAAACGTTCTGACTTGGCCCTTCAGTTGCATTCTGGAGGCTATAAGAGCACAATTTTGAGCTATGGAAAAAGAGAGAAATAATTCAACTTTGAGAGCAAACTTACTCTAGAGAAATTACTACATATTGAGTCTACATCCCTTTGTGCCTCAATTCTGAACACAGTGTTCAACCCCCAAGCTCTTTCCTTATTGTCGAGAGGATCTCATTATCTATTTTCTATGAGCTTTCCTTTGGTGGAGGATTGAAGTGGTGGAGACCCAGTTGGAAGGAAATTGGTTTCTTGGTTTCGAACCATGCCGACACGGAAATCTGTAATGTTGATACTTTTGTTGATAAATTATTAATAGAAATACTCCTTTCCTGTCCTAATGATATCTTGCAAATATATGATTATTATCCATGGGCATGTTTGTAATGCTTTTTAACAGATTGTACTATCTGATGTGCTAAGTTATTTTATATACTGTCACTATATACTTGCATCACTTGTTTGTTGAGAACTTCTTGCAGGTGTAAAGCTTTGGGTCAAAGTGCTCAACGGTGGAACGACATCAAATGATTGGGTTGAGGTAGGCTTCTTCCTTGTATTGCACATTAGTTTATATAGAACATGTTGGAATTGAGTTGATTTCTGCAATGATACCTGTCTGTTTTGGTTTACCCTTGGCCATAGAGAGTTTTTCCCTTGTAACAGAATTGGCGACTCCACTGGGGAGAGATCTTCCTTCTAAGGGTTGAAGTATTTTTCCTTCTTACATTGCTCTTTTACCTTTGTATTTCTTGTCATATCACAGCTGGACAGTGTCTGTTCACTCTAGGTCTAAGTTTTCAACCTTTTAACCTTTCCTAGCCTTGTTTTAAAAGATATATGCCCTTTTTTCCCTGACAGCCGCGTGTATACGCTTGTTGTCCCACTACAAGAGGCGTATATACGCCCTTTTCTCTTGAACAAGAGCGTATACCACTTCCCCCTTGCTTTTTTTCTTGGTTTAGTGACTGTTGGGTAGGTTTTTAGGATCACTGAGCCTTCTTAGGTCTCTGTGGTACCTGTTGAGATTATCTGGGATGACAAGAAACCTTTTTGGAGTTGAATTTTTGGGTGGCATATTTCTCTTTGTTTTCTGTTTTTGATTTGTCCTTGGTAGTTGGGTTGTCTGCTTAGATGCTTGGTATTCTTCTTAAGTGATTTCTTTTATACACAGTAGAAGTTATATATCAAGTCTCTTATTAGTCCATGCATTTTCTTTTTTATACATTGAAAATACAAAAAAAAATAGGCATTTTTCATTGGTTGGTATTTTTGTCTTTGAACCTTTATCATTAGCTTAGCACATTTAGCGAAAGATTGCATTTTACTTCTGACTTGCAGAGTTAAAATTGAAGATTGCACTATTTTTATTTAGCATATCATTCACTAAAAAGTTAAGGTTAGGCTTTGCATTATATCTATTTTTATTTTCATCCAGAGTCATAACACCATGAGTTTCATTTCCATACCTCTTTGAGTAATCACGGCCAATAAAGTTTATGCTTTAAACTAAAATTGATTAGTCACGATTTTATTTTTTAGGGTGCACAAACTAGCCTAGGATTTAGTGCCTTGGAATAGGGTTTTGTGAGTAAACTTCTTCAAGGCAATTAAATCAACTTATGTGTCTAAGACAGGGAGTTGAGAAATCCATTGTATGATTGGTAATATCAGGAGGCTCCACTCACACCAGAGTTAAGCAAGAGGTCGCGCGAATTTTGTTGAAGGGATAACCCCTGGATACTCACCTAGCATCAAAGATATTTCTGTGGATTTATTCGTATTTGGGGATCTTGCTAGTATCCATACCTCTATGAGAGGTGGTACTTTCAAGGTTTCAGGCTTTGCTACCCTGCCCATACGGTAATCCAGACTTGCGACTATTCGCCTATGCATTGGTTATACAGTGGTTGATTAGTTGCTTGACTTAGGTTTTTCATAGGTTACTTGTAGGGGTTATTCTGCTTGTATCATGAGTCATATAGGGGTCGGACAACACACAACCTTTATGGAATATTATCTCTTCGGGGGGATCTGACCGACTAGTTGTTAAGCCTACGAGGGCCCTTATAACTGATTTTGTTACCTCCAAACTTTAATAGGGAGTCTTCGGTCCCTCTTGGATGAGACATACCTTCTTTAGTGAGGGAGGCCACTCAACCACTTTAGCTCGTTTGCATGCATATTGGTCGTTTGACTTTTTGGTATGCTCTTTGACTATTAGCTGACCATAGGATTTCGTGTTGATTCTGTGTTATCATGGAGAGTGGAGTTCCTTTTGCTCCCTCATTTACTGCTACCCCCCCCATGATGTTCATGGGGGAAAATCCGTCCTCTTTTTATAATGGTATGCATAATTATGGTACTTAGTCAATGCCTTGGGTCTCTAATCATTTTTCTCATGGTATGTTTGATATGTCTATTATCCACAAATTTGGTCATTGTGATGATGTCATGATGATGGAAAATCAAGCTCTTTACCAAGAACACTTTCCTGAGAAAAGTTACAGTTGTCTTCTTCTAGAATTCACACTCTGAAGCATGTTCGCAAGCTACTCATATATTCACCTGCGGGAATGCCTATTTCTCGCAGGCTACATTAAGCTGGGGTGCGAACTTCTTGCACTGTACTCATTTTTAGGGTGCGAACATACTCTTAAAGGGGAAAAAGATAAGAATATCGAACCTTCTAGAAGGGAATCTTCTAGAAGGGTGAGTTGGCTTTCGAGTGGTTATTCAAGTACTGGAATTCCAGATATCTTGGGATCATTCCCTATCCAAGTAACTAAACTATATTCTCCTATATATTGAGGAGATTTCTCATGGAGAGGGTTAAGTTGAGCAAGCAGCAAGTTAGCTAGAGATTGATTATAGAATTAGTGCAAGACTGTATGGAGGACTGATGCTACAGCAGCAAGAGACAACAACAAGGTCATCACAAGTGGTTGATTTTCTTCATGCATGAGCAAGTGTGTGTGTCAGAGATAGGAGCCATAGAAAGGAGACCTATGACATCAAGGCTCAGGTTGTAAGTTTCACTTTCAATTAATTCAATACAACAATATGTCCCTTTCCCATAAAGATGATGTCTCTTTATTACATAATTCCTTGACCATATGTATAGACTAGTCATTGAATATATTAATCTACCTTTACTTCGATTGGTTCGTTTTGTTGTGATTTGGACGGGACGAGAGCATTGGAGCGAAGCTTGGAACAACAGAGATCTAAGGAAAGCGTTCATAAGGTATGTCCATAACCCTTATCTCTTAGTTCATTCAATAGGCTAGATCTAGGGAAAGTGTATTATTCTGTCCTATTTTTTTCTAGATCCAGGTGGATCTAGGGAGATTGGTTTGTGCCCGCACTCACGGATTTATCCTATAACAATGTCTTCACACTTGCCATAATTTGTCTCACCTACTTATGCGAATGCAATTTTTGGGTCTGGGGGCATGATGCCTCCTTTTTATCCCTCTCCGATTGGAGGGAGTCATATCCTTCAAACACCTCTTACAGTAGGAGGTTGGAATATTCCTTCCTACAGATCCACTATACGAGAAGTGAGTGCCCAATTAAGAAATCATTCTACTTATCACACTTTGCCCGCTTATCCTTCTTCCACTATGTCAATTCCTATGAACACTTTTCCCATGGCGGACCTTCATCTGTCCTCCGGTGTTTCATCCGGGGGGAGTTATTTTTATAGTATGGGAAACCCCCCTCACGAAGTTCCTTCACTTAGGGGAAACATATATCCTCACATGAGCAACCCTTCTCATGTCGCTTTCCCTTCGCAAGTGAATTCCTCAGTGTTGATTCCCTTACAACCATTTATGAATCAGTATGGAGGAGGATACTATCTTGTTGGACAGAGACAAGGTGTAAACCGGGATCCTTCCTGGCCTGCAATTTCTCAAAACTAATCTTTCCTTGGACCTTGGTCTCAAATGCCACAATTCACTACTGTCACAAGTCCAGTCACCGCGTGTCATACTGGCATTATATCACCAACCTCTGCTAGTCATGTTGGAGATTGGTCGACAACCTCTGCGAGTCATGCTGAATACCTATAACCATCCACTACAAATCATGTTGGGGGACAAGTCCAGTCACTACGTTTCATACTGGCATTATATCACCAACCTCTTCTAGTCATGTTGGAGATTGGTCGACAACCTCTACGAGTCATGTTGAAGACCTGCAACTAG
This sequence comes from Picea engelmannii, assembly GCA_009831015.1. Taxonomy (NCBI): domain Eukaryota; kingdom Viridiplantae; phylum Streptophyta; class Pinopsida; order Pinales; family Pinaceae; genus Picea; species Picea engelmannii. The sequence goes on from ML780009.1 coordinate 106,481, forward strand.
CCGTTGCAATTCATGTTGGGGGCATATGTCTGGTCACTGCTAGTCACACTACACATCCATCACCAACCTCTCCTAGTCATGTTGGGGATCCATCACCAACCTCTGATAGTCATGTTGGAGATTTTCTACTAGCCTCTACAAGTCATGCTTGGAGCATGTCACCAACCACTGCAAGTCATGCTGTGGGAATTCATATGATTGAGAATCCTAGATGTCTCAGAAGTAATCCTAGATTCCTTTACAAGACTTTTGAAGGAAGTCACCTTACTCATTTGTGTTGTGTTACTGTTGGGATACCGGAAGCATGGGGATCACCTAAGGGCCCTTCAAGTTCTGAGGCATCTATGGTTTCACAACACTCTGTTCCTTCTTTGGTTGATACAATAGTCATGCCGATGCAATCTTCAGCTGACACCCCTTTTCCTTTAGGGGTTGATGCGTCCTTTGACCTTGTTGTCTCACATCCCATCCAACCTGTGGTCGTGTCGATGCAATATTTGACCGACACCTCTCCTATGTTCGGGAGTGATGTGTCTCTTAACCTTGTTGTCTCACATCTTGTTCAACCAATGGTCGTGTCGATGCAATCTTTGACCAAAAACACTCTTATTTTTTTGGGTGATGCACCTCTTGACCTTATTGGCTCGCATCTTATTCAACCAATGGTTGAATAAGTGGTCATATCGATGAAATCTTTGATCGACCCCACTCTTCTCTTGGAGAGTGACAAGTCTAAGGAAGTGGTTGCGCCAATGCAATTTTTGGTCAATCCCACTCTTCTGGTTCTGGTTCTATACCTTCTATGCCATGTCCTTAGCATTTCTAGCACTTCACCTTTTGAACAAGAGAGAGTTTTACTCTTCCCAAGTTCTCTCCCTCCAAGTCTTGATGAGGTTCCCCTTGATTGGGATGGTCTTGTGGGGCATCCAATTCCTTTGCTTATGTCTTTTCCAAGAAGAGACATTATCCGATATAACACGGAGATGATAACCTCCATTAGCATTTTTCCCTCCTCGACTTGGAGATATTTGGGTCTTCTCGAGCTTGTGTCGGTTCTTTGTAAGATACCGACATTCCATAGAAGGTCCGCACAGGAGCCTTGGCCTCCCCTGTGAATTTCCTCCTAGAATCTCCCAATGAGTCCAAGTTAAGATCTTTTCCTACTCGTTCAAAAAGAAAAAAATATTGCCAAGCGATTTGTTCCTTTCACGCTCGTTAATTTGGATTTGAAAGGTCATGAGTCTCAGTTAAGCTCTTTTCTGACTTGTCCAAAAACTGAAAAGATCACTGAGTGATTTGTCCCTTTCACACTCATTAAAATTGTATTTGAAATATCATGAGTCTTAGTTAATCTCTTTTCCGACTCACTATCAAAAATGGAAAAGATCGCCGAGTGAACTTGTCTTTTTCACACTCGAAAATTAGATTTGAAAAGACATCTATTTGGCACAAGTTTACCCCTTTTTCACACCAAGTAGACTAAAATATATAAAAAAGGACATTTTTTGGCGTTAAATTGTGATTTCATCTCATGCCCTTGCTTGCAGCATTGATCCTTTAGTCGATTCTCGCTTTGAGTTATAAACCATGGCCCAAGCAGTTTGCATCCTCAACCAAGCAAATCCTTGTTTATATCCTTCACAAATTGACACCCTATACCCTGGAGGGAACATCACCCCGAGTGTCCATCTCTTTCATGCATTTCCTTTCATTGAGCATAGGTACGTTCCACTGCTAGAACTAGTTTTTCTTACTTGCGACACCCGTTCCCTCCTCTGTATCACAACATTCACTTGTTATGGAAAAACAAAAAAAGATAGGTGGGAAGGGAGTACTATATTGTAATTGGAAGCAGTTGTGTTGCCTTTGAACATAGCACAAAGTTATTGATTCCTTGCGTCATCATAATTTTGGGTTTAGCATGGCCTTAGGAAGATGATCTCGTTACAAAATTTTCTCTACCGACTGGTTAATCTTCCAACCACTATAGATAACATTATGGATGCCTCATGCATCTAATTGTCAAATCATTAAGTCTATGTTGCCAGAGTCCACCGTATGTCTCATGCTCTTGTTCAAAGGAAGTCTATCAACCTGTGTTGGCCACACCTCAAAAATCTTGACTTCGCATGTTGGCCATACCCTCAGTTTGTCTCAGAATCACATGATACTTTGGTCTTATGATGCACCCTGGCCCTACTTCCATCATTGGTAGGTCACCTTGAACCCAAAAATCGACATTTCATCATGTGTTGTTGACTGGGTGGTTTCCCTTGTGTTCGACGACAAGACATCTATTCACACTTTGGGATTCATGTAGTGTCTTGGATGCCATTAGACTTATTGGTGGTTTCCTCTCCTTTGTCAGCAGTTTTCATCATTGGATGCTATTCAGAGGGTCTTCTTCGTGTACCACTTGCATTTGGCACATGCAAAAGACACACAGGGTCGTTGGTTCATGAACATGTTCTTCGTCCGATCTCCACCAAATCATGAAGCTCCTCCTTTGTTCCTTATGTTGACTGATGAGAGATGCCTTAATGCTCTCCTTTCAGTGGGTCTCTTTCCATCGAATTTAGCTCATGTATTCTGGGTACGAGAATTAGATTTTTATGAGTACCTGGAGGTTTGCAATCACTAGTGGTAGGCTCTCTCACCATTGACAGATGGGAATACATCAATGTCTCCTGATCAATGGATCTCTCAAATGTTCGACACCAGCTCCTTTATTCACATTTGTAGAGATGTACTCGGTGCCTTGATACCTACTTTCATCATTGGTAGGTTGTCTCATGTTTGTTAACGATATACCTCAATGACCGGTAATCAAACAATGTCTCATCGTGTTCGACCTCAACTCATTTATTCACATGATGTAGACTTGCACCATTGGAGGATTGTATTGAAGACTTGAAGACATCACTTTGTAGACACAACTTTCCTGAGTTGTTTCTTCCATTTCATCGGACCAGTACCTATTTGACTTCAGCGATCATGGGAGATTAAATTGTACTCCATGGTATACAGATATCTTCATATTGATTTTGAGACTGGTTTCAATGGGCCTTGTTCATGACTATGAAAACTATTGGCATATAACCGCATTTATATTTTCCTACTCATGGCCATAAACACTTGTTGGTATATTTTCCACATGGATCTGCATTGTATTTTTTGCATCCATGTATGAAAATTCAGTACATAATGTAATGAGAAATTGAGGTCGTCTAGCTGGTTCTCTACCACTCCACTTCTTGGTTATTTATAATGTATTTTGGCCATCACAGATACTCCTTTGATCTCACACATTAGGGGGCATCTGTTATAGCAAGATTTTCCTCACCATTGTTATCTTGCATAGAGGGCCTTTTTCCATTTCCCTATGCAGACTTATCAACCCCCTTTTTGATAAACCCAGATCCAAAATTATATATTTTTCCACATATATGCTTCCTAAGTACTTTTCAAGATGCGTATACACTTGTTTCTCCACTACAGCTCGCGTATATCGGGATTTGTGCCAGAAAATACAAAATGAGGTCAGTTTTCCATGTCATGACAAATGATCTCTGATCTTTGGCCTTCCATATACTGGAAACGTTCCGAATCGGCCCTTTAGTTGCATTCTATAGGCTATAAGAGCACAATTTTGAGCTATGGAAAAAGAGAGAGAAAGCATTAAACTTTGAGAGCAAAGTTACTCTGGAGAAATTACTTCATATTGAGTCTGCATCCCTTTGTCCCTCAAGTCTGAACACAGTGTTCATCCCCCATGCTCTTTCCTTATTGTCGAGAAGATCTCATTATCTCTTTGATATGAGCTTGCTTTTGGTGGAGGATTGAAGTGGTGGAGACCTAATTGGAAGGAACTTAGTTTCTTGGTTTCGAACCGTGCCGACATGGAAGTCTGTAATGTTGATACTTCTTTTGATCAATTATTAATAGAAATACTCCTTTCCCATTCTATCGATATCTTGCAAATATATGATTATTATCCATGGGCATCTTTGTAATGTTTATTAATAGATTATGCTATCTTATGTGCTAACTCATTTTATATACTGTCACTATATACTTGCATCGCTTGTTTGTTGAGAACTTCTTGCAGGTGTAAAGCTTTGGGTCAAGGTGCTCAACGATGGAATGACATCAAATGATTGGGTCGAGGTAGGCTTCTTCCTCATATTGCACATTAGTTTATATAACACATGTTGGAATTGAATTGATTTCTGCAGTCATACTTGTCTGTTGTAGTTTACCCTTGGCCATAGAGATTTTTTCCCTTGTAACACATGGGGCAGACCCCAAGATCCAATTTGTGGGATAAGGTGAATAAAAATCAGTTCACATTAACCTTGCGTTACTTATAAAATACGTAAATGTTTGATATCATCCATAATTTAATGTCTTACTTTGTTCTAATCAGGGGAGAAACACTATCAACGAAACCATTAGTACTAAACAACATAGCGTTGATAGTGAAATGCTACCAAAAGATCATGGTGCTCCCCAACAACCCCATCCCAGTGAGGTGTAGCCCCAAGATGTTCCTATGACTGAGGCCCACGACGGTAAAATGTCTATATATTAATCATATACTTAATAATTTTGTACTTATAAATTTTGACGTTTCAATGGCAGAGAATGTCATAGATGATCATCCTCGACCTAGAGATCAGGTGAACAGGCCGACGACCATTCCAACGGTGCTATGCTAACTAGAGGACCAGGTAAATAATTACATTGCAGAGTTTTTTTTTAATATTAATGAACTACTTCAATGATATTTAAAAATTGTCAATATAAATTTAATATTTTTTATTGTTTTAGGTGATGGCCCCTCACAGCAGCATCCACATTGTGGGTACAAGACCAGATGTACTCAGCGTGAAAGGACTGAAACAACATCATCTGCTGAAGAGCAGCCAGTAAACGAAGACATGGACTTGGATGATTTTCTTAATAACTAGAAAGCAAAAAAGAAGACAAAAAGAAATTCATGATGTCATGTAATAATTTTATAAGACAGTTAGATGTACATTATATAGATGATAACATACACACGGCTATTTCTATGGCTTGTATATATCTGCGAATGTAATTTTTTTATACACTTAATGATAATTTCAACTTCTCTTAATTGTGACATGATATATGCAACTTTGAAAGTCTTGTGACATGTTTCATTGTGTCTCACATGACAAAGAGCATTACCATTCTTTTCATTGTGTCATGGACATGGTGTTTCTACTCAACATTGCCTCAAAGCCTACTTATTCATTCCTCTATGATATTTATAATGATGTTGAACCTTCCACAAGTCATTGCGAGACGAAAAATATGCCAAGGATAGGAACCCAAGGATTTCAATGTTAAGGTCTTATGATTCCACAAGGTGGGATGCAAAAAGGAATTGTTTCCATGCATAAAAATGCTAAATACCTTGATTGAGAATGCATATGTAACAAGTTGAACATTGAAATCATAGAACGATGACATAATCGAGTAATATGGGTGGTCATATATGTTTAGCTATTATTCAGTCATTTAACCTTTTAATGTCTTTGAAAAATGTAGGTTTGAAGGGTGGTCACCTCCGCGATCCAAAACACATTTCCGAAAAGGTGTAAATCATTTTCTTCTCTTGCGTAATGAAATTTTCCTTCATTTCCTTGTATACTTAAATTCAAAATTAGAAAAATAAATGACACATAGCATGCATAACACATAATTGTTTTATGACTGGGAGTAATAGTAATTTTTCATATTCATAAACAAAAAAATGAGACTTATCTTTTAACAAAAATTGGTCCAAGAGATTGGTCATGTAAGAGAACATTTCCATTGAACCACAACCATCTAGTGTAGATACAACTACCAACCTAGGCTATGAGGCCACCATGGTGAGAAACCCAAGCAATAAGATTCTATATTTCTCATCCCAACCTTTCTACTCACATTCTTACCTAAACTTCTCAACACAAAGCATTACAAGAATCTGATTCATCCTGTGATAGATAAGGAACTCTCTTCCACTACAACATGCAACATAAGGAATATATTCACTTTATGTACTTCATGGTCCCTTAGATATATTATTATCTCTAGTTCTCTTTAGTGTGGATAGAAAGAGCTTGATCTATTGTATTCTTTC
>ML780009.1:113655-134645 GCA_009831015.1 Picea engelmannii
ATCCCCTTTAAATGTCTCATGTTGTAGTTCATGGCTTTAATCATGGCCTATTAACCCAATAATATTTTTTCAAGGCCTAATTCCTTGGATTTATCACCCAACCATGGTTAAATCCTTCATAGCCATATTTGATACACAAAATAATATAACAATACCCATATCTCACTCAAAGGTTCATGATTCCCTATAGACAACATGTTATGTGGTTTAGGGCATTGATTATGTCCCTTAATCCCTAAAGGATTCATAAATGAACCAAGGACCTTATTTTCCTCGCTTGACCATGGATAATTACTTAATGCACATGTCCCTAGTGAAAAATATTGCATAATGGTACGCATATTCAACTTGGAGGCTAGATATTTCCTCTAAAGGGATTATGTTGAAGGTGATGTTCATGGATATTGAGCCTTACAAATCCATTTATGGAATAAGGCCCTTATTTTCCTCCCTCCCTTTGTTATGGTAAAGTCCTTGAGACCCATTCCTACTATGAAAAAACTCATTATTATGCCCATATCCTACTTATATGACAAATATTCATTTTAAAGGAACTATGTTGTAGTTTGAGGCCTTGATCATGACCTATTAGATCAAGAATATTAACTTAGGTCCTAATTCCATAGACTTTTGACCCAACCATGGTCAAGGCTCTAGTACCCATCCCTAATGCATAAAACCTTCTAATGGAATCCACATACCACTGTAATAATAATGATATCTTATATAGGGCATGTTTTGTGGTTTGTGGCCTTGTCCATGGCCCTTGTAGGTCCCCGAAATATTCATTTAGAGACTAAGGGATTTATTGTCCTCTCATGCACATTATCAAGGCATTGAGACCTATCCCCATTATCCAAGGAATTATAGGAGAAAACATGTTCCACTTGGAGGATATGGTAATATTAAAATTAAATTAGTAATATTAATATTAAAATTGCAGCCTAAAATAATTTTTTAATTTTTTTTTAAAATAATTTTTTCTCATCTCACTTTCGACGACCATAATACACCTATGACGGATTTTCTATATAAACAACAAAAGTGGGCGTCGCAAGTGCGATGACAACTTAAATTGTTGCGACGCATTTTCTATATAAACAATGAAAGTTGTCATCCCAAAGGTCATCGCAAGTGCGACGACAACTTAAATTGTTGCGACGCATTTGCTATATAAACAACAAAAGTTGTCATCGCAAGTGAGATGGCAACTTAAATTGTTGTGATGCATTTGCTATATAAACAATGAAATTTGTCATCGCAAGTGCGACGACAAATTAAATTGTTGTGACGTAGTTGCTACATAAACAAAAAAAGTTGTTGTCACAAGTGCGACGACAACTTAAATTTCTATGATGCATTTTCTATGTAAGCAACGAAATTTGTCATCGCAATGGTCATCTCAATTGCGACGAAATGTTGGTTTCACTTAGTTTTCCTATATTGTCATATTGGCGACGATATTTATTTTTTTGTCGCAATTGTGAGAAGTTCCCTAGGGTCGTCGCTCTTGTGATTATAATTCAAGTTCGTTGCATTTTCCACATGACATAAAACGACATTTTAGAGACTCAAGATTCGTTGCAATATACACGACATAATGTCACAAAAGCGTCGAAATAGCCATCGCAAAATGAGACAAATTTGCTAGTGAGAACATTGTGTACTATTTTCAAATATTTATTCATTATAGGTACATAGTTATGATTATTTCAAGTTAGGGTTGTTGACTAATCCAAAACTAGTCATGTGAGACTAAAGAAAAGTTTGATGAAAATGCTAGTCTCTTGTTGTTAAAGTTAAGGAAGGTTTGCAAGTATGTGATCATATACACCAAGTCTATTACAAAGTTACAAATTAGATTTGGATGATGAAATTGATGAGGGCTTTTGGTTGAGGTACATGTTTGGTACATGGTTGAGACAAGTAGTTGATGAGTTGGCACATACATGAGGTGTATAGTTGATGATGATGTTACATATTGATGAGTCATAGTTGATGAGTAGTTGATACATGATTGGTACATACTCGGTACATGGTTGGAGGCACTTGTTAGTAGTAATGTTGACACATGGTTTATGGATGATGTAGCATACTTGTATTGGTATATTATTAGAAGCACATATTGATCTTGGTGATGATTATGAGTTGTTGTGTTATGCTTGGTTGATGCACATCTTTGAGATTTGTCTTAGTGAGTAGATTTGATTTGGTTGATAAGATTGATGAGACAGGTTGTTGTGATAGGTTGTTTGGTCAAGTTGTTGTGACATGTTATTTGTACAGGTTTGGTGCATGGTTGATGCACTTGTTCATGGTACAGGTTGAGGTACAGGTTGGTGCATAGTTGATGCACTTATTTATGGTACATGTTGATGAAGTTATTTATGGTACAGTTTGATAACAGGTGTAGGTACAGGTTAATGAATGGTTGATGAATGGTTCATGTTATTGGTACATTTTATTTGGTGCAGGTTGATTTGTACAGGTTTACAATCGTATATCTCACAGTGATAGTGTGGCAGTGGTTCCATAATTCTACTTATATGTCAGGGAAATTGGATGGGGCAAGGAAAGGTGGTTGTATTCACCTTCTGGTTGTAGCTGGATATCATAGGGGTTTGTAGCCTCCTTCTAGTTGTAGCCAGATAATTGGGGATTTGGAGCTTTCCTCAGGTTGTAGCCTGAGAAACTAGGGGGTTGGAGCCTCCTTCCAGTTTCAGCTGGAAAACAAAGGAAGTTGGTGCTTCTAGTGAATGCAATTATTCAAGACATATAAGAAAATGTATTTTTTGGTTTTCTCCCGCTTTGGATTTCCATGTAAAAACACCGGTGTACTATGTATGTGTATGAATTTTCATTTGTTTATTGTTTATTTACTCTGCAAATATTGTATGATAATGCTACATTGATATAACACTTGCATTATATGGTTAAAAAGGATTAGATTGCTCTATTATTGATTCACCACCCCTCTCAGTAATCCAACAATTTAAAAAGAAGTTGAATGCATAAGGAAAGTGGAGAAATACAAAGCTCGGTTAGTAGCAAAGGGTTATTCCTAGGTTGAGGGAATTGATTTTGGTGAGATTTTTCCTCTTGTTACTAGGTTAACTTCTATAAGATTTTTTTTATCTATTGTTGTTGCATTTGATTTTGATGTAGAATAGAGGGATGTGAAGACAACATTAATACATTGGGATCTAGAAAAATAAATCTATATGAACCAACCATAAGGATTTGTTGTGAAGGGAAAGAAGGAATTGGTATGGAAGCTGAAAAAGTACTTGTATGGTTTTAAAAAATCACCTAGGATGTGGTATAAAAAATTTGATACTTATATGCTAGGACTTGGCTTCAGAATAAGCAAAGAGGATCACTATGTGTATTTTAAATTAATTGGTGATCATTTTATTTATTTGATGTTGTATGTGGATGACATGTTTCTCATAAGAAACAACAAGGAGATTATCTAGGATGTGAAAACTCAGTATTCCTCTAAATTTGACATGAAGGATATCGGTTCTTCAAATTTCATTTTGGGCATGGAAATTAAAAGATATTGACAAAAGAGGAAACTTTGGTTAAATCAGAGAAAATATGTTGAGGCAATATTGTAGATGTTTAATATGTAGGAATGTAAACCGATTAAGGTCCCTATTCTTGTTGATGTAAAGTTATATGTGGATCAGTGTCCCAAGACACAGGAAGATGAGGAGGACATGTATCATGTTCCATATGCAAGTGAAGTTGGCAGTTTGATATATGCAATGTCTATATTAGACCAGACATTGCACATGCAGTGGGATTTTTTAGCAGGTATATGTCAAAACCAGGGAAGGAGCATTGGAAAACAATAAAAAGGGTTTTCATGTATTTGCATGGCACTGCTAGCTATGTATTGTGCTACCAAGGAAGACCAGGATTGGACAGAGAGTTGGAAAAACATGGATTTGTGGATGCATACTAGGCTGGAGATCTAGATCATAGGAGATCTACAAGAGGGTATATGTGTAACCTATTTGGAGGAGAAATATGTTGGATGATAAAAAGACAGGTTGTAGTGGCACTTTCAACTACATAAGTTGAATACATGGCATCCACTCATGAAAGTAAGGAAGAAGTATGGTTACAAATATTGTTTTGAGGTATTGTGTTGGTAAAACAAGGTGTAAGGATAGATTGTGATAGTCAGAGTGCAATTTTTTTGGTGAAGAAATTGGCTTATCATTCAAAGACAAAGTATATTGATATTCAATATCACTTTGTGAGAGACATGGTTGAAGAAAAGAAAGTATTGTTGATGAAGGTGGAAACTTTGAATAATGTTGTAGATTCATTAACAAACTCTGTGAGCACTAAGAATTTATCTTGGTGTAGAGTATCCATGGGAATTGTTTCCCTGGATTGTTGACTATGTAACCCTGTAACCCCCTATATGCAAAGAACAAAACAAGTGGGAGAATGTTGGGTATGTGTTATATTATTTGCATGACTATCCCTAGTGGTTGCTACATTGCTCCGGGTGCATAGGGGGGTTTGAGGGGGGGCCACTAGGGCCTGCCTTCAGAGGTTTAGGGGTAGCACTCCCAATAATTTTTTTTTTCCTCAGGAAATGTGTCACATTTTTGCCTCATTTTTCGTGTCACCTTGATTTTCATGTCCATTGTTGGGTGTTTTTTTGGCACATGGTTTTTTTCCAATGGTTTTCTATTTTTGATTAAGGAATTAGGGTTTTGACTAATCCAATTCATTGGGTTAGGGTTTTGGATGTCGTTGGAACCTATATGTATATTGTATTGTAAACAATGTATCACTATGAATGAATATATAATATGTTGGTTTTACCAGTTTGGTTTTCCAAGCGAAAAATATCTGTGTAATGTGTGTATTTTCCATTGTATATTTTTTGTTCTTTTATTGAAAATGTATTTGAAGTAAAATATTGTACAAGGTTAAAATATACACTAATGGTCCCATACACCCTGATATATGAATACTATTTATATATAAACTAGTTGTCTACCCCTTTCATCACAGTCTTAGATTTGAAGGAGATTTTGTGTCTAGGGAAACTAAATAGAATGGAGTGCAGAGGGGATAGAAATAGATTGCATATGTCATAATTGATTTTTTTGTAATTAACGCTCCATAACTGAGAGCACTATACATGGATGGGGGGTTGGTTTCAATTTGAGTTCCATCCTAGGTCAAAAAACGTTACAGATGAGAAAATGGCATCAATAATGTAGGTTGACATGTAAAAACATAGTTTCTTCATACCCGGGATATTCTTTGCATGTAGACATGTGTTGAAAATGAGGATGTCTTCCCAGTTGAATACTTTCCCTGTCCTAATGATGGTGTGTACCAAAGGCAGCTAATCGATTTGAAAATGTGTGCTCTTTTCCTCTCTGTATAGTTGGTAGAGCATGACTACCAACAATTTGTATGGAATCTTGAGCCTATGAGTAGGAACTCATTTCTGGCCTTTGTTTAGGGTTTCGTCTTCATCAACCGACCAATTTTTCATTTTCTTCTTTTCTTATTTTCTCGCTTGGGAAAACCATTTTAAGAATGGTTCATTTAGAGATTATGTGGGAGTGGGAATATGATATCTAGAGCCTATGTCTTCAGATATCAGGGATGATACCCTCTTCCCTTGTTTTCTCACGATGGTGATTATCATGGCATCAAATTGTTTGAGGCACCATTGTGCTACCTCATTGTATGGGAAAAGTGATGTTCGGGTGGCTACTAGATGTATGTCGCTTCTTAGGATGTTCTGGTAAACTGCCAAATTATCGTAATCCATGGATAAATCTATAGAATGTAAGATCCTATATATTTCTTCATAACTAGGGTAGTGGTCTTCACCAGTGTGGTGATTAGTGTCGGTCACCAACACTTCGACTGGTCAAGATGATGGTTTAGGTATTACAACTAACTGGAAGCACATCGAGCCATTTGGTATTTTGGGGTTTTGGATTTCCATGATTGATTATCAATTGGTCCTGTATTAGCAAGTTGAAATGAGTATCATCTTAATAAACACAACACGTTAACTGTAACAACAAAAAATATTTAAACAACAAAATCGGTTACCTATGATTAAGAAGCTACAATAGTTGTGCAGTAGCACAAAGTAAAAAAAAATCAAGACAGAACAAATATGCTTCGCAAACTTACAACGTAAGATATATCTGACGAGGGGGGTTTATAGCTCATAATGCACATTAAACAATCACAAATGTTCCATAATTGAGGTGTGTATGAAAATAATTTCTATATCTAGCCTTAATATCTATTATTAATGCTTATTATCTATGTCATTGATTCTCATTAAAGGTGACAAATGTCTGGACTCCTGTATCATAGGTGGCGAAAGGTTGAGTTTAAAAATAAGGTCGTTATCGAATCATGCATTCAGATAGGGAATGGTGATAGATTAATTTGATATTCCATGGGAGTGGTATTGAAATCATATTCTCTTATCTCTAGAAAAGTGTGCTAACCTAAAACTTATGCAACATTACAAAAGAGTTAGGACCTATTGGAGTCGTGGCATTGACGGTCGTCAGGGTGAGGTTCAAAATAAATCTCAAAGAGAAGGTATCGCAAGAATATTACCTTTTGTAGAAATGTGTTCTGAGCATACTCTTTGTAATATTTCAGAGAAAATCCATTGGAGGTTTAAATAATGAGGAAATGTTCGAACTCTGATGAAATCTATATCGAAATAATATTCTTTAATCCTGGGAAAATGTGCCCGACATGCACATGGGAGGGATCGAAAAGGATATTAGAGTTCAAGAGGATGGGAAATGAAATAGACTCCGACGAGAATGGTATTGAATGAATATTCCTTCAATACCTTGGTAATAGTGATGAGTCCCAAAATAAATGAAAGGAAACTTATTGAAGATTGATAAACGGGGAAAACAAGGGTCCAATTTTAGGATGACATTTGGGGAGGTGGCGATTGGATAGTTCCTGTTGAATCGAGGGTGAGATAGGTTGGGTTTGAATCTATTAATCCATGGGGTTCCATGTAAGGAATGAGGTGGATACATTGGAGCTATAAGAATGTGATGATCGGAGTTTTGGGTGATGTGTGGATTGAAATAATCCAATGAATATGATTTTGACAAACCTCTTTCCTATGAGAACATTGGAAAGGTTTATGTCAGAATAAAGATGGTGTGAGGCTTGTTCTAAATCGGTCTTGAATTAAAATTGTATTTCCTTAGTGAATCAAGAATGTATGCCTTGTAGGAAGAAAAATAGGCGCAAAAGAGAAACCCATAAAAAAATTAAAAAAATGGGTCATTGTAGGAGGTGAGACACAAAAAATGGTGACTTACTGGGAAGAACTGGTTATATCTGAGTTTAAAAAAGAGAGTGACTTCGACCATATTAAAGAAAAAAAATTACCTTTCAATAGTCCATTCATTATTTAGTTTAAGTACCCCACATCAAGTAGCCTGAGGACAAGATATAGAAAAATCCTTTTACCAGTGATCTTCCACATAATTTGAGTGAGTGTTAATGGGAAACTTCATACATCCACAGTGAAACATTGATATTAACACCACAGAGGAATTCTTATCAATTGTTATAGATCGAAGTTTTTTCCTCGTCTCTCTTTCTCGGCATTGCTTCACTTCCAACGAGCGTCCATAGCCTTGGCAAAGATGCCTTGGTATCATACAAGCATGGACCCACTTCCAACGAGTGTCCATAGCCCTGATAGGTTTAATTGTACTTCCCACGCTTTTAATATCATTTTCAAATTCCTTATGATTATTCTTTTTTGTATTTGAACCTTTTAGACATAATATTTATATATTTCTTTTGCAACATAGGTGAAGATAAGTAGGATGTGGGGTGATATGAGAGTTACTTTGATTTTCTAGTCTTAGTCGACAATTTATTCTCATGGGTCCATAAAAAAGAATCATTCATGTGTTTTAGAATTAGGGATATCAAGGGAAGAGACACTGAAGTTATGTGGAAGACATTGAATTCAAGACATTTCAAAAATCTTGGGTGGAACACTGACATGTCATGAGGGTGGTCACGTAAGTGAGGATAACTGATGGAAGCCATCGAAAGGTACTAAATTTAAAGGTTAGAAGTTTTATTTTGGCACATAGAACAAGTTCCTCTTTTCAGTACTATAATCATTCATGAAGATAAATGTTGATATCAGAACAACTCGACCACTTCAATATGGAAAGGCACTCAAAGAACAAGGCACTTACACAGGACTAACAATCTTGGGTCCCTATTGTGAAAGAAAAGGATGGTATGGAGAAACTAATAGTAATTTATTTTAAAATGAAAGGTGTAAAAAAAAATGAAAAATTGAAGAAAAGGAATGAGAAAAAAAAACTACTGAGAGCGAAGGAAAGGACGATTGAAGTGAAAATCAACAAAAAATGAAAAGAAGGAAACATAGAAAAAACTACTATGTACAAAGATACATCACCATTGGTGATTATGACCTATTTTTTGGTGAATCAAATAGGGTCCTAACCACAGTTTCTAGAATTTGGTGTGTTTTCCCTTAAGTTCATGAGCTTTGTCCCATTTGAGAAAAAGGTCTCCCTCCTGAAAATTGTTTTTACCCACAATTGATTTGTCAAACCATTTTTTGATTATATCTTGATAGTGTGTCAGATTCATCTTATCTTTTTCCCTTTCTTCTTCAAGTTTTAACAACATGTTTAATCTCTCTTGCATTACTGGGCAAGCCTCACATTGGAAATATTGGTCCATTCGTAAGGCAGGTAGGAATGTATGGGTCGACACAGTGGCTTCCTTTTTGTAGACTAGGAAGAAAGGAGAGTTACCAATGGATGACTTGGGTGTCACTCTATCATCCCATAGGGTGTTTTTAAGAGTGAGGTCCCAATTTATTTCATGATCATTGACAATTTTCTTGAGAATTTTGATAAGGTTCTTATTAGTTGACTCTGCCAAACCATTTCCTTGTGGGTAGTAATTCACTGAATACTTAAACTTAATATTCCATTCCAGAGAAAATTCATTCAAATTAAGAGAAGAAAAATACTTGGCATTATCAAAGACTAATGATTCAGGAATTCCAAACCTGGTGATGATATGGGATTCAAGGAACGAAGTCACCTAGTTTTCGTTGATAGTCTTTAAGGGGATTTCTTTGCTCCATCTGGTGAAATAGTCGGTAGCTATAAATATGTATTTGTGCAGTTGGTACAAGTTTGGATTGATCATTTATCTCCCTGATCAGTTCCAGTCCCCACTATTTAAAGGGGTGTTTGATGATCACATGTTGTAGGGGGAAGGCATATTTTTTTTTCTCTCCCGGATGGCATTTGGAACTGCTAGCATTTCCTTGCATATGCATGATATTCCTTCAATAAAGTGTGCATGTAGTATCCATATCTAAGTATTTTGTGAGAAATGGTTTCTCCACAGTAATTTCCACTAGTTGGTCTGTCATGGATTTTGAATAAGACCCTTTCTGCATCCCTCTTCTCAAGACATCTTAGAAAAACACCATCATAATTGTTTCTACATAGATTTCCTTGGATGATCTTATATTGAGAAGACTTGAGTCTGAGGGCCCTTTTTATCTTGGGATCAATATAATCTAAGGCCGAGCCATGTGGTAAGTAATTTCGTAAAAACATTGGTTTTAATTGACCGAGATGTAAGTTGTCTCTCTTGCATACAATTCTTGATCCTAATACAACGCATCTTAATGTGATTCATCATTCATCGACTGCACATCTAGTTTTCATAGCTCCTGGCCTTTGACCATTTTTACAGGATTAATATCCAGGTCGTATTCCTGTAGATTTTTTATCCAATTAGCTCTCTTTTCTGCTAAGTATTTATGTACTAGTAAATTCATGATAGCAGGGTAAGGAACAATGACCTTGGTCTTAGATTTGAGCAAGAATGACCTGAAGTGTTTGAAACCTTTAAATACAACATAGGATTGTTTTTCCACTTCAGGGTAGTTCAAATCTGTCCCTTGTAAGAAAGAACTCATAAAAGCTACAAGGAATTCATCTCATTCCTAGTTCTTATGTTAAAACAACCACAAATGTGACATCTAACATGAAGGTGTAGAGGATGAACTCTCGACTAAAATCTAGGGTTAACAATGTTGATTAATTGGGTTGGTTTTCATTGATTTCAACCCTTGAAGCAAGTCCGATAGAAAAGTTTGGTAGCCCCAATAGTATGGTTAAGGGACCCAAGTTTTTTCGAGGTATAAAAGCATGAAGATCAGTGAAGATTGTCAGGCTGTTGTATTAAAGATTTTAATTATCTGAAAACACTAAATTGTCAAACCAGGGTAAGTAAACTTAGAGCTGCTACATTATATGTGCCGGTAAGATTCTAACTCCTACCTAAAAGTTGTTCTGAGAAGAAACCATAAACTTACTCTTATAAACTGAATCCTAATGATTATCTTAAAACTAATCATCTCTTGTCTAATTAATCAAATGGAAACAATTATGAGTTAAGCAAAGGTACTTCTATTCCTAATCTAAAGAAATCACCCAAGGCTATCTACCATTATCTTAAACATCTAATCATCAAAATATCTATTTGAACCATAAAAGAGAGATCATTTTAAAAACCTTTTAATCTAAGTATCAAGCAGTTCTAAATCTAACAAAGGTTAAACTAATAAATGTCTTATTTTACCCTACAAGTACTGGAAGCTTCCTTTAACCAGACCATAAGCTAGCTACCCTAACAAAACAGAGTAAGTCTAAAAAAAAATTATCTTTAAATTATGATCAAACTGGAAACTGGAAAACAAAGAAAATCTAGACTAAGCACTTGGTTCATTCTTTAAATTCTACAATGGCAATTAAATCATTCCAACATTCAATGATCTACAATATAATATCAAACTGAGAATGATCTAAACGAAAAATGACTAAGCCAGAATTTAGCAGAGTAACTTCAAGTTCAAAAACTAACTCACACGCATATTCTAGAACTAAAAATAAACTAACTATACTATGGAAAAGAGACAGCGAATTGAACCTGTTGGTGGGCCCAACCAAGAGGTGCAATCACCCTAAAACGAAACAAGAGCTACTCAGATTATTCCATGCATAACTATTTAATACCTCGTGCTCCATAATTCATAAACAAACTCAAATCATTTAACAGAGAATGATATAATGCATAGAAAATTGTATTATCATAAATCGCATCACATAACATATCATAACCAACGTTTCTTGAGAGCGATCTCAGTTTATATAGATCCTCCCCAAAATAGTCTTGAACATAGGTGCATTAATATAAGTGAATCTTAGATCTGAAAATGACTCATAGTTAGTTAAAACTAATTTCACAGCTTCATGACACGGAGTGTCAAGAAGCGTGGATCATAAAGCATCATAATAAACAGTTCTATAATTTCTCTCTGAGTCATCACATTGAGTTATGACTCAATCAATCATATGAATCGGACTATCAATCCAATCTAGCCATGTCGTGCAAGTCTTTGACATTTCCACTAAGTGTGAGCCGGTACCTGGTACTGATAAGTCTGTTTCAAGGAAACAAGTACCTACTCATGTCACGTTAGTATCAATATTAGTTTAAAATATCAAAATACATTAAAAATAACTTGAATCATATGAATACCTTGAATAGCTCCATTTAGGAAAAAAGGATGTAAAATGTGTCATGGTAAGGCCAGAAGGAAATGATACTAGATATGAAAATGGGGGTATATATGACATGATATAGGAAAAAATATGGTCAAAATTGGAGACTAACATTCCCCCAAGTTGAAGTCTTTGCCTGTCCTCAGGCAACAAAAAACTAAGATTCATCAGAGTGTTGCAGCAGCTGCAACCAACATTTGTAATTTCTCATGTTTCTTCATGTTTCTGATTTCCTTCTTAAGAACTCGATTAATGGTGATGTGCTTCCTGGCAATCTTCTGCAGTCTCCTATTCTTCTGAAAAAGACCTCTATTTTTTCATTTTAATCGTTCAATATTTGACGAGAAGTGAGCTTGCCTGAGTTTCATAAGTTCATTTTCTTTTTTGATATGTCGATCCAGTATGGCATATTCATGTAACTTCTCTTTTAACCTGTGATTCCTGTTTTCCAATCCGACAACCATTGGTCACAAAGATCTACTGGAAGAGATTTCCCAGTAACATTTGAATGTCTTACCATGACCTTGTTGTGTTTGAGGGTTGGACTCATGAGTGAACCCATCTAGTCTTTGAACAAAGGTGTCTGCTAGACTAGATTCATGAGTGAACTCATCTTGTCTTTGAACAGGGGTGTCGGCTGGACTAGATTCATGAGTAAATGTGTCATATACTTGAACAGGGGTGTCGACTGGACTAGGTTCATGAGTGAACTCATCATATACCTGAATAGGGGTATCGAATGGAATTTGAATTGGCTTGTCCCGCTCAATTTCTTTGGGCACATTATCTTGTTGATTGACTTTACGGACTTTTCGAATCAATTGGGAGAGAGTCCATGTCATCTCAGAAGACTCTGGAGCCTCCTCATGATCATCCATACTTTTCAATATTTCATGTAATGGGTAACTAGGCATATATCTATCCATATGTGAAAGTGTGCATGTGCATTTACGTTTGGTATTTCTTCTAGGTTTGTCAATTAACTCCTCAAGTTGTTCCACATCAATAATATTTTTAGCAGTCAGAGGAGAAATCGGAATTTCAACATTTGCATCTGTAGGGACAGTGTTTTCCACTCTTTCACGGTTAGTTTCCACACCACCAGAACCATGGACATCAAATGAATTTTCAGTGCCAGGATTATCATCACTGGCCTCAATTGTGCAATCTGGTGGATTCTCAGGGTCATCACAGATTTTGGCTAGGGTTTTAACCACCTTTTTCTTAGAGTTCGACTTCTTCTGTGGAGCAGTGGACTCAATATTTTTATCTTTAGATTTGTCAGAATCTAGGGTTCTTACAACGAACATATCCCAAGATTCCTATTTGTGGGATAACGCAAACTTAACCAAAATTTGACAAGACAAAAATGAAACAGACTGCCTCTAAAATCTTTTTCTTTGCGAACTTGTTCTGCCATTTTCTTCAAACTCTTCAACAAAAAATAGGGGATGTTCACCAAATGGTTACCTTTGAAATGCAGTAGGAGTCAATCATGACAGGGAAACACGATCATGTATTGACCTTTGCAAGTGAGGTAGCGTTGGAGTATGGATAGCAACTGATCCCATTTCGGTTCCAGCCACGACCTTGATGTGCCTTCTGACCATTGTAATTTCTGATACTAGGGTTGCAAGAGCTGTGTGCAGAGATTTTTGTCGACTGGCTGGCCCTTCGTCCATTTCTGACCAGTGTTGGGTAATTGATTTGCTTCGTAAATGAACTTCTCTGTGACTTCGAATTCCAACTCGCCCACTTTAGCTAGTCCACCATGAAAGTGCAGAGCGAATTGAAGTGTAATTGTATCATCATACCCATCAAATTTCTTGAAGAACGGCTCCCATCCAGATTTCTGAAAAATGTGTTTGGTGGCTTCATACTCAGGAAGAGCCTCCAAATCTACATAAGTCTCAGGTTCATGATGATCCACCACCATAATTACACTCAGTATAATAGGTAAGGTTAAAAGGTGAGCAACGAAATTAGATGAGGGCAACAGAGGAATATAGTATGATGTGTGAAATAGGTCGTGAGAGGAATTATAGAAGGACGTTTGAAGTGTCGTGAGGATCAATAGTGTGTGAAGGAATGATGATGGTCGTACACCTTTTCAAAATATCATTTCATATGAGTCATGTCGAATTCAACCATAATAGCATTTTTCATGATATGAAATGTCAAGAAGGATTGAACTCAGCCTTTTAAGTACATAGTATAGGGATAATGAAATGTCATGGAGTATCGAGGCAGTCCTAGTTCAAGTTATTAATATGTAATTTAATAAATTAAACTAACATGAAACTAAGCATACCTGAGTTTGATTACCTATTCCCTGTTATGCATTATTTTCTTACTGCAGAGATTTTGAAGCCAATTCTAAATCTAGGGAGTGCCAAAGTTGTAACTGGAATCTGTACTATTGATAACCACTGTAACTGATTGATTATGTTTGACACTGACTAGTACTGATGAAATAAACCGAAATCTGCAGAGAAACTTGAACCAATAATAACTTGCTGAGAAAAAGATTTCTTGTTTATGAAGCAAATTATCTGATGGCTATCCCTGAACCTGTCTTTTGTTCATCCCTTAAAGGAATCAATTAAAATTATGTCTTCAACAACTTCAAATCTTTAACCCATGATACAATTCTTATTTGTGTGAATAAATGTTCTGGAGTTGAACACAAAAATAAATCATTCGAATACCGACCATTAATGGATGTCGTTAACCAATGCAAGATGACCCACCAGTGATGTCAATGGGCCTCAAGGTACCTATAGTACATCCTAACAGGTACGAATAAAGGTCTTGGTGTTGAGTCACTTGTAGGATGTATCAACCAAGAGACATTGATGTACTCCCATGGTTGTTAGCAAGGAAATCTTCCATTGAGGCATGCAAATCCCAGGGTACTAAGTAGTCTCTAATCTCTACTTCAGATAAGGTGTTGGTGTCGATGGAGTGAGACTTGTTGGAAGGTGGAACTTAACATATCCCACATCATCCAACATGAGTGTAGATAGAAATCTTGCAAAGAATAATTTTGTGGGGCAGTAATCACTTACTTGTGGATTTTATGAGCCCAAGTTAGTATATGCTCATTGCTTTCTCATGTTTTGAGAGTCTGAGAAAATGCTAAAAGAAAACTCTAGGGGGGTTTCTTTCCCATCATAATCTATCAGGCCTGGTAAAGAATAATCCTATCCCTGATAAATTCCCCTTTCATACTTTAATGAACAATTCAAAGGGAGCAAACAAGCTCAAATTTATTAATTTCAAAACAAGACAGTGTATATTGATAATAAAATTTCATAAAATAAAATGATCTTACCTTCTTACCTGTTGCGAAAAAGTGATGAAGTTCAATTATGTACTTTCTTTAAAAATCCTGTAAAACTGAAAACAATATGTCAACATATCCAAAATTATTTTTTATTATCATTTTTTATTTTTTATTAAAATTTTTATTATTTACAAAATCTTGAAACAACAAAAATGATCAAGGATTAGCAGGAGGAGAAGACTCTTCTCTTACTATCTTTATTTCTTGTTGTTTAGAAATTTCCTATAGAAAATCATCTCTTGACAAGGGTTTGTTATACACTTTTAATCGATGTCCATTTACTACAAAGGAATTTTGAGAGTAATCTATGGTCTTGATTCTAACAGATCCATGATCAAAAACAGTTTCCACTTCATAAGGTCCCAACCATCTTTTCGTAAGTTTTCCTTTGAAAGTTTTATATTTGGAATCAAAGAGCAATGCCCAATCCCCTACTTGAAAATGATTTTTCTTAATGTATTTATCATGCCATTTGATACGTTGATTTTGTACAATGATAGTTCTTTGAAGAACATCTTGCCTATTTTCTCCGAATTCATTTAATTGCATAACTCTTTGTTTATGTTCCTCATCCAAATTCAAACCCAATTCTGCTGCTATGCAGAAGGTATGAATATGAAATTCTATGGGAAGGAGAACTTTCTTGCCAAATACCAATTCATAAGGGGTATGACCAATGGTATTTCTCCACGTAGTCCGGTATGCCCATAAAGCCTATGGAAGTCTATCCGCCCAATCTTTGTGATGTAAATGCATTGTCTTGGTCAGAATATCTTCTAGAACTTTATTCGTGGATTCCACTTACCCATTGGCTTGTGCATGGTATGGGGAAGACTTACAGTGTTTTATCCCATATTTATCTGTGAGTTCCTTCATCAACTTAGAAGTGAATTGGGCACCTTGATCAGTAACAATCTCTCATGGAACACCGAAGAGGGTAAAGATATCTTCATAAACAAATTCAACCACTGATTTCTCAGTTGCTTGATATAAGGATTTTGCCTCTACCCACTTGGTCACAAAATATGTACAAACCAAGATGTATTTCTTCTTCCTCGACATTGGGAAAATTGGTCTTACAAAATCAAGTGCCCATTTATCAAATGGTTCAATCACAACCTGCGGTCGTAAGGGCATCTCGTCTGCTACGGTAGGTCTTCCCATCCTCTGAAAACTATCACAGCTTCTTACATATTTTGTTGTATCTTTAAACAGTGTCGGCCAATAATATCCTGATTGTAAGACTTTATATGTCGTTCTCTTATCATAGAAATGTCCTCCACATGGCCCATCATGATAGGACTGAAGGATATTAGGAATCTCATCTTCCTGAACACATATCCTAATGATCATGTCAGGACTTGTATAGAAAAGATCACTTCCTACCCAAGAGTAATAAGCACTTTGATGGACAATTCTTTTCTTTTGTGGTGATGACAAATGAGCTGGAAGTCTCCCTGTAGCTAAGTAATTTGTCGTATCTTCAAACCAAGGGGTCTTAACATCTACTGCAAATAGATGTTCATCATGGAAATTATCATTCACTGGAATGTCAGTACTATCTTGAGGAATACGAGAAAGAAAATCTGCAACTACATTTTCTTTTCCTGGCCGATCAACTATAGTGATGTTAAATTCTTGATGTAGCAAAAGCCATCGTGTGATTCTTTCGATAGTAACTGGTTTTTTCATAAAAAATATAATATCAGAATGGTTGGTATGTACAAAAACCTCATATCCAGTGATGTAATGATGGGATTTGTTAATGGCATGAACTACAACAAAAAATTCCTTCTCTGTTACAGTGTAGTTCAATTCAGGAGTAAGGTTTTTGCTAGTAAAGTAAATTACATAGTTTTGCTGGTTTTCTTTTTGTCCAAACACTCCTCCTAAAGTAGTGTCTAAGGCATCATTTGAAATATGGAAAGGAAGGGACCAATTTGGTCCTCTTAGAATAGGTGCCATGGACAATTTTTCTTTCAAATTTTCAAAAGCATTTTGACAATTGTTATCCCAACAAAATTATACATCCTTTGCTAACAGTTTAAACATGGGACTGGCTATCTTTGTAAAGTTTTCAATAAATCGACGATAATATCCAGCGTGTCCCAAAAAACTTCGCACATCTTTTTGGGTTTTTGGAGAGGAAAGCTTAACTATTACTTCAATTTTAGCTGGATCAACTTTAAATCCTTCTACAGACAAATGATGACCCAATACTATTCCCTCAATTAATAGCATTTTACATTTTTCGTGACTAAGGGATAAATTTGATTCCTGACAGTGAATCAAGACTTTCTCAAGATTACTTATGGTTTCTTCAAAGGTATTACCATAAACAGTAAAATCATCCATGTATACTTCCACACAATCATGAATTAAGTCAGCAAAAATCCCAAGGACTCCTCTCTGAATTGTAGCAGGAGCATTGCATAGTCCAAAAGGTAGCACTTTATAAGCATAAGTTCCCCAAGGACACGTGAATGTTGTTTTGTCCTGATCTTCAGGAGCAATTTGAATCTGATTGTATCCACTACATCCATTGAGAAAGGAAAAGTATCTTTTTCCAGCCAAGGTATCCAAGACCTGATCTATAAAAGGAAAGGGAGAGTAGTCCTTCAGGGTTGCCTTATTCAACTCCCTAAAGTCTACACACATTCTCCATTTCCATTTCATTTTCTTAGGTACCACAACAAGAGGTGAAACCCACTTGCTGTCAGAAATTGGATAAATGAATCCTACGTTTAATAATTTATGTAACTCTTCTTTCACAAAATCTTCTAAGATTGGATTCATACGCCTTTGTGGTTGTCTTAATGGGGTTATCTCTAGTTGGATATATATGTGGTGAATACAGGTGTCAGGATGCACTGCTCTCATATCAGTGTACTCCCATGCAGATGCCCCTGAATTTTCTTTCAAAAGATTTGTTAACTGTTCATGTTGGCTAAGACTTAATTCATAATAGATGTATAGACATTAGCCTGGGCTAAGTTCTACTAGAATGGTATATGACCTCGGATTCTCATCAATGGTAAAAACCATAGATGGTGAAAATGAGAAAAATGACTCACTTCGTTCTTGAAATTCCTCTCTGAAAATTTGATCGTATTGAAAATATGTTTGTGGAAACTTGACATTTTCTGTCACAGAAAGAAATTGGATTAAAATTTCATCCTCTATTGGTTCTTGTAACGCGTGAAATTCATCAATAGAGAATAACGGTTCTTCCTCTTCATTCTCGTGATAGGGACATTTTAGCCACCATAATTCTTCTGTAACCAGTTGAGCAGGTGGAAAAAGAGTAAGCTTCTGTGAAGAAATTCCATTTGAGATGAACATATCCCCACCACGACATCCTATGAAAGCATTGGCCGTAGCCAACCAAGGTCTCCCTAAAATGACTGGATGGCCTTTCGTGGGATCCTTTGAATGAATAATCATGAAGCCGACAGGATATTCCCACGAAGCTAATGTAACAAGAATGTCATCGAGGACCCCAACAGGTTTTATAGTTGTTTTATCAACAAGTTCAAGAACTGTAGGGGTAGGGCAAAGGAATTGACTTAGTTGCAAGAATTCAACTATATTGATAGTCATTATATTAATGGTTTCACCTAAGTAGACTAAAGTATTACCAATAGAAACATTGTTGATAGTAATTGAAACTATTGTGTTCTCGGGGTTGGCATACTTCACAATCTTAGGAGCTTCATAAATACAATTCGATGATTGACCTACTAGGTGTATCATGGGTGGATCTTTTTGTTTCCAACCTGGTTTCTTAATGCAGAGTTCTTTAATGGTCTTGGCATAGATTGGAACATATCTGATCACTTGTAACAATGGAATCTTAACACAAACATTTTTTAGTTCATTCATGATGTCAAACTCAGATTGAACAATTGGTTTTTCAATGAGCAACCTCTCAGGAAAAGGAGGTGTTCGGGGAACCTGAGTTTGTATGTTATGTTGTGATTTAGATACTTTATTCTTTGGAATGATGACATATTTCAAAGATACCCTGTTTGATAAATCATCTACAGGTTCTTCTTCATGTTATTGGATAATTACCTTTGGTGTTGTTCTTGTTACAGGCTAAGTTTTATTTAAAGTTTTCCTAGATCTCAACTGTATTTCTTGTATGGAAATGGGGTTTATAGTGTAAGCTGGGTAGTTTTGAAAATCAGCACTATGGAATGGCAAAGGTGGTTTGTTATTAGGGTTTGGAATGGGTTGAGTGGGTAATATGGTGGGACGAGGTGGATTCTGAGGCTGTTGAGGATTTTGTTGAATAGGTGGTAAAGGAGGTGGAGTAAAACCAGACAATAGTTGATGCATGTTTGGAGGGTATTGAGTACATGGATTCTGGGGAATTGGTACAGCATGCTGCTGTTGGTTATTTCCATAATTATGTTCTCTCCATCCCTGGTACCAAGGTTAAGCAGGGACATTTTGCGGAGGCCAATTTGGCCAGTTCCATGGATGTTGTTGTTGTTGAGAGAAGGGTGGATAGTAGCCAGAAGGTTGTGGGAATGGTTCTTGATAAATATTCGAGTTCCTAGGTTGCTAAGGCCTCTTAGGTGTAGATGGATTCCCTGGAGCTTCCCCTCCCTTGAATATAGCTTGCAATCCTAGTAAGGATGGACAATTTTTTTTTTTATGATTTTCAGTACAAATTGCACATACAGAAACATTGTCCAAAGGACATTCTTGTAAAGGATGCCTTTTTCTACATTTTGTGCAAAATATGCTAAATACAGGGTTTTCCTCTTCCTTCTTTTTCTTAATCTTCAGAGTGTCTAACTGAGAGCCAATCGTTCCTAAAATGTCTGTTTTAAAATTTTCCAAGAGGTTTCCCAATTCAATTCTAGTAACTCCACCAGATGTGGGTACTTTGATGTTTTTGTTGACAGGTTCTCTCACACTTTTTGTCATTTTTCCCCTACTTCTCAAGTAAGTTCTACATAGTTCACTGAGTGATTCAAAGTCTTTTTGATAAATGTCTCCTGAAGTCATTAAGTTGAGAGTGTCAATGTATTCATCTGAAACCCCTTTTAATAAAAGAGTCTTGATTGTTTCATCTTGGAGATCATTATATTTGGATTTTTGAAGAGTATATGTAAATCTTTCTAAGAAATCTTCAAGGCTCTCTTCATATTTTTGTTTCATTTTAAAAATATCATTTCAAGAATCCTTGGGTCTACAATAGTCTTGGTACTTCTTTAAAATTTTTGTCTTCATATCTTCCCAAGATCTAATGTTGTACTCTCCTAAACTCATGAACTAACATAATGCAGAATCTTTCAGGGTAGCAGGAAACAACTTCAACTTATGTGAATCCTAGAGATAATTATAACTCCTGCACAGGATATCAAACTCAAAAAGAAAGACATCTGGGTCTTCACTACTTTTTCCATAAAAGGTTGGTAGTGCCGAAGGTGGGATATTTTTCATATTGACATTTTGGACCAAATCCAAAATTGGAAACCCAAAGGTGTTTTTTGGTCTTATCTCAGTCTCTACTTGTTCTTCTTCTTCATTTTCAACATGAATTTCGCCTCTTTCTCTTCTATCCAATTCTCTCCCTATTTCTGCCATGTTAAAAGGATTACCAAAAATTGTATATGAAATCTGATCTTTCTTTGGTGAGGGTGTGAAATCCCACCTCTCTGGATTCTTTTTGACAGAATTACTATCTCCTATTGGTTCTTTTGAGGATCCTATTACCTTTGATTCAATAGTTGTAGTTGTTAGTTGTGAAACTATAGTGTCAGGGTTCCTGAAAATAGCTTGCACTTCTTCTGGATTAACTATGTCAATCGAGTTTGAATCACCAAGAATTTGAATTTGTTGGTATGTGGTGTTTCCTAGTTCTATGTTTTGCTCTATGGTTTCCTCAGCCAGAGTTCCAGTCTCAGTTTCTATTTCTTTTTGGGTGGAGTTTTTTTTTT
>ML780009.1:134655-151624 GCA_009831015.1 Picea engelmannii
AAGATTGAATTTCAGAGGAACCTGTGATAACAGATGTGTCGGTTCTCACCCTTCATTTCACAGCTCCTCTTTCGTCAACCTGCTAACATACCACACCAAACCAAATACATTTAAGAAAATAACCAAAACAATTATCTAACTTACCTTCTAAACATCTCCTTGGCAACGACGCCAAAAATGTCAGGCTGTTGTATTAAAGATTTTAATTACCTGAAAACACTAAATTGTCAAACTAGGGTAAGTGAACTTAGAGCTGCTAAACTATATGTGCTGGTAAGATTCTAACTCCTACCTAAAAGATATTCTGAGAAGAAAACATAAACTTACTCTTATAAACTGAATCCTAATGATTATCTTAAAACTAATCATATCTTGTCTAATTAATCAAATGGAAACAGTTCTGAGTTAAGCAAAGGTATTTCTATTCCTAATCTAAAGAAATCACCCAAGGATATCTGCCATTATCTTAAACATATAATCATCAAAATATCTATTTGAACCATAAAAGAGAGATCATTTTAAAAACCTTTTAATCTAAGTCTCAAGCAGTTCTAAATCTAACAAAGGTGAAACTAATAAATGTCCTATTTTACCCTACAAGTACTGGAATCTTCCTTTAACCAGACCATAAGCTAGCTACCCTAACAAAATAGAGTAAGTCTAAACTCAAATTATCTCTAAATTATGATCAAACTGGAAACTGGAAAACATAGCAAATCTAGACTAAGCACTTGGTTCATTCTTCAAATTCTACAATGGCAAATAACTCATTCCAACATTCAATGATCTACAAGATAATATCAAACTGAGAATGATCTAAACAAAAAATGACTAAGCCAGAATTTAGCAGAGTAACTTCAAGTTCAAAAACTAACTCACACGCAGATTCTAGAACTAAAAATAAACTAACTGTATTGTGGAAAAGAGACAACGAATTGAACCTGTTGGTCGGCCCAACCAAGAGGTGCAATCTCCCTAAAACGAAACCAGAGCTACTCAGATTATTCCATGCATAATTGTTTCATACCTCACACTCCATAATTCATAAACAAGCTCAAATAATTTAACAGAGAATGATATAACTCATAGCAAATTGTATTATCAGAAATCGCATCACATAACATATCATAACCAACGTTTCTTGAGAGCGATCTCAATTTATATAGATCCTCCCCAAAATAGTATTGAACATATGTGCATTAATCTAAGCGAATCTTAGATCCGAAAATGACTCATAGTTAGTTAAAACTAATTTCATAGCTTCATGACACACAGTGTCAAGAAGCATGGATCATAAAGCATCATAATAAACAGTTCTACAATTTCGCTCTGAGTCATCACATTGAGTTATGACTCAATTAATCATATGAATCGGATTGTCAATCTAATATGGCCATGTCACGCAAGTCTTTGACATATCCACTAAGTGTGAGCTGGTACCTGGTTCTGATAAGTCTATTTCAAGGGAACAAGTACCTACTCATGTCACGTTAGTATTAATATTAGTTTAAAATATCAAAATACATTAAAAATAACTTGAATCATATGAATACCTTGAATAGCTCCATTTAGGGAAAAATGATGTAAAATGTGTCATGGTAAGGCCAGAAGGAAATGATACTAGATATGAAAATAGGGTTATATATGACATGATATAGGCAAAAATATGGTCAAAATTGGAGACTAACAAAGATCCAGGTAAGACTATTCTAAATGAATAATACATGTCATTCCATTTCCAGTGATATGTGGAACTCCACATAACTTCTCACGGTTAGATATTTATGGCCTTGTGAAGTTGGAGAACCCCCATGAGTTATCTAGAAGCCCCTATAAGGTCAAAGAAGCCGATTTATTCTAGAATCTCCTAGAATAAGTTTACTAGTCAAAGTGGTTGTAACTAGGAGTTAATCATGAGTTAAGTTGTTGCAAAAATAAAATAATTAAAAAATAAATTAGTTGCAACTAGAAGTGGAGAGAATACTGTTTGTGGACAAAGTGGTTGTAAGTGGACAAAGTGGTTAGAAGTGGTTCATCCCTAAAAGAAGGAAGTTGGGTAAAGTTAGTTAGAAGATAACCCCTTGAGGAAGCTACCTAGAGAGTAAGGGTCTCCTATTAGAACCTAATGAGAACATTGAATACATATTATTTGTGAAATGTTTATTGCAGGTACTCATTGATATATCTGAAGTTATGCAAATTTGAGGTAGCAAAGGAGGGTTGACAGTGAAAGTTTCAGAATTGCAGAATTACTGAAAAAAACCCTAGTTTTTTAGGTGTACGCAGGATATAGTGGAGGAAGGTGCGTACATATGAGGCATGAAGGAGAAAAAAGTGTGTACATACACAGGCTGAAGAAGAAGAGGTCAAATATAGTTGGGAAAATCCATGAAATCTTGAGGATATGAATATGCTAGGTCTCTAGAGTATGAAAGCAAGCTCCCAGGAAGGTCTATAGTGATCAGGTACAACTTATCTATCTACAGGTTCAAAAGGTATGCCTTATTTTTATGTGTAGTTGGATATTGTTGTGTACATGAGTTATGGTTATGGGGGTTTGAGGATTTTCCCTAGAGAGGCTATTGGTTGTATGGCACTTATTGTATAATCCATATTTATAGAAATACAGTGTTGGTATATCTGATATTTATCATTGGTACATATTGTTAATATTGAGGCATATCTTGTATTTCTTGGCACATGGTTGAGGGATTTTGTGGTACATGGTGAGGGATTTTGGTTGTGAAGTTATTTGTGTAGTGTGAGGCTACATATCAATGAGGGTTTGATGTCTAGTCCATGTGAGGGTTATTACACTTGATCATGATTGTATACACATGTATGGAACATGACTAGAGAAACATAGATACACATGGTTAAGGGATATGTACGATGATGTATGCATATGTAACAACTACATATTGGACACAGTAACAAGTTATAGTTTGATGTGACAGGGGAAACAAAGAGTTTGATTTTCAAAAAGGTGAAAACCCTAGCTTTTTGAAGGTGTGTGCATGCTACAACATAGACATGACACGTACATGATAGGACCCTATAATGTACCTTTTTGCTCATACTTTTTTCTATCATTACATCCTTTTCCCACTCATATTTAAGCCTACATTATCACCTTAATCTATTTTTCCAAAGGTATATAACGTTTCTTCTCTTTGCTATATGTTTAATTTGTTTTACATGTAATTTTAAATTACTCTCATACTTAGCCATTAATTATAAATATATAGTTGCTGAAATAGTTTTAAGACTGCAGTTAATATATCATTGATGCTTGAAGACCATGTTGTTGAAATAGTCAAACAGTATGCAAATCTCGTTTCTGAAACAGTCTGTGATTTGCGATGTTGAATCAACATTTCACATACATAAGTAACAAGAAAATATAATTAAAGGAGTTGTTACACTCACTGCAACAGATGTACCTTAAGCCTGCACCATTATAAACATCGTTGCTTCTTGAAGACCACGTTGCTAAAACAGTCAAACAGTACACAAATCCTGTTGCTGAAATAGTTCGTGATTTGCGATGCTGAGACAGTATTTCACATACATGAGTAACAAGAAAATATAAATAAAGGAGTTGTTACACTGGCCGCAATAGCTGTACCTCAAGCCAACACCATTACAACCACTGTAACAACATTTTGTTACGGAAGATCATAATATCCTATTCCAGCATAAACGATTAGATCAGACTAAGAATAGGATCTGCATGTACACATGTAATTTTATGCTTAATTGTATCAAGAGGGTTCTCCTCTTTAAATAGGGGAGAAAACAACATTAGAGGGATTACATAAGCCTTATCTAGAAGGGAATTGTATCAAAATCCGAATCTGTTGTTCCTCAATGACCAAGCTCTCGAAAAACAAGGCCTTAACCTTCCTTTCAAGCAAAATTTGAAACACAGACAGTTGAAAAACCAACATACAACATTGATGATCGAACAAACAGAAGAAACCATGGATGGATATAATGAAGAACTGCACCATGAAGAACAGGTAGGTCTTGAAGGAGAGGTAAACGATGAAAACTATTTTTCTACCTTAGGATTTCCTATTTGTGATCTTCCTAGAGGAGTAGCCCCCATGAAGAATATTCCACTTTCTGCTTTATCTAACTTTCATGGTTTATCTTCTGAAGATCCTGATGAATTCCTTTTTGAGTTTGACATATTATGAAGAAGTTATGATTGCATTTCCAATGCTAAACAATTAAAGCTATTTCTAGAAACATTAAAGGGAAATGCATTAAGATGGTTCATGAGTCTTGGAGGTCATGTAATCACAACATGGGATCAGATGAAACATAAATTTCTGCACAAATATCAAGACTATTGTCGAATAGGAGAAAAAAGAGAGGAACTATTCAAGATGATATAGAAAGAGGATGAAAATCTGGAGGACTTTGTGGAAAGGCTATAGTATAATATACAAAGATCCAGTCACCCCGATGTAAGTAAAGATATTCTTAAAACATTATTATTAAAAGGATTAAGGGATGATTGTCTAGATATGTTGAATATGCTTGGAAAAGGGGACATATCTAAATAATCATATGATGAAATTGTTAACCTCTGTAAAATATGTTCAAGAGGAGCTGCAAGGAATAGATCAAACAATAGGGATACCACATTTTCAAGAGTTCAAAAATCAACCAGTGGAGCAACAAGAGCCAAAATAGGTAATTTACTTGAGGATTTTAAAACTGAAATGTTAAGTTCTTTTGCTTCACAAATTGACACCTTGCAGATTAAAAATAAACAAGCCTAAGTAGAAGCAACTCTATCCATCTTTTGTTCCAAATGCAGAGAAAAGCACCCACAAAGGGAATGCCCATTGGACAAAAAGCCAATTTGCACCATTTGTGATACGGATCATGAAACTCAACAATGCCCTTCTTTACCAGGAATCTAAACATCATTACAACCAACTGATGAAGAAGTTGAAGTTGTCTATCTGTTGAGACAGAGAAGGAAATGGAAACCATGGGGACAAGGTATGAATCCTAATATGCCATTTACATCTTCTAATCGTTGGAATAATTATCCTTCTTTTAGTCAAGCAAATTACCCTCCCTTTAATCAAATGCAATACCCACCCTCCAATCAAATGAATTACCCACCCATGCAACAAGAAAAACCTCCCTTTGTAGATCCAACAATATGGACACCTTGTCCTTCACAGTAACAACCTTACCTTAACCAATGGAATCCAAATTGGAGAGGTCAACAACCCTACTTCCCAAATCAATTTTCTCAATTTCAATCACAATTTCAGCAACCACTCCCTTTACCATCAGGTGCTCCATCGAATAATCAAATGATGAGGCCCCAACTACCTGTACAACCTAACCCTAACCCCAATAATAAGGCTGTGCAGTGCATTGATATTCAAAACTAGCCTATACTTTCTCTTTTCCCTGCACAATGCAATGATATTCATTTATGATCTGGGAAAATAGTAGAACCTATCATTGATGATGTTACCTCTTCTGATCCTGATAAAGAAGAAATAAAAAAGAACGATTTACCTGAAGAGGTACAACCGTCCTAAAACACTATTGCTGAAACAAAAAAACCACCATTTCCTGAGTGTTTAGCTTTAACTAAAACTCCTGAGCCACTTTCTTTCAATCTTCTAAGGGAATTACAAAATCTCTATGTCAAAATTCCACTATTACAAGCACTAAGAGATGTACCAATTTATGCCAGAACTATGTGAGACATTTGTGTTAAGAAACCCGGTAGGAAAACTAAAGATCCCCTTATGGTTCATGTCATGGGTGATTTGTCTGCACTAATGTCAGGTAAAGATTCTCCAGTTAAATATGGTGATCCTGACCATCCTACTTTCACAGTGAAAATTGGAAAAACAATAATTCCTCGAGTTCTGGTAGACTTAGGTGTTGTTATCAATATTATGACTCTTGAAACTTCACAAATGTTACAACTGAAGAATGAAATCAGAGATACCCCAACCATTCTATAATTAGTTGATCGTTCTATAATCAAACCAGAAGGATTCATTGAAGGCCTAATCATCTCAGTTGAGTCCTGGAATTATCCAGCTGACTTCGTGGTATTACAACCTAAAACAAAGTTGGGGTGTCATCCTCTAATTTTAGGCAGACCTTGGCTAGCCACAACAGATGCCTTTATTAGCTGCAGATCTGATTCAATGACAATCTCCAATGGATATGAGACCAAACATCTTACCCTCTACCCTCACGCTACACCCTTGATTAATAATGACAATTCCTTATGGGTGGACTATGATGATCAAACTACTCAACCTATCTTGACTATCAGACAAGCCTTAAGCCTTAACGATGCCACTGAGGATGAAGTAATCAATAATTTTATTTGTGAACCCTCTTCTATGACTCCAGAAACACATAATCAATTAGCTGCACTTTTGGAGTCAGATACCTAGGAAAACCTTAACTCTAAAGACCTACCTCAAACATCATCTACCGTCTCTTCTAAAAGTATACCAGTAGAAATTGAACTTGGAAAAACATTGAATATAAACCCCAACTTGACAGTTGTTGAAACTCAACAATTAATGAAGTTACTTCTTGTACATAAGGAAGCATTCGCATGGGACTATATAGATATGAAGGGAATCTCTCCTGAATTATGTACTCATCGTATCTATATCAAGGAAGATTGTCGATCGATCTTCCAATCTCAACGACGAATGAACCCTAATTTAGGAGAAATTCTTAAAGAGGAACTTCAAAAATTTCTTAATGCAGGGTTTATATATTCTATATCTGACAGTGAATGGGTTTCCCCGTTGGTAATAGTTCCTAAGAAAAATGGGAAATGGAGAGTGTTTGTAGATTATAGAGCCTTAAATAAAGCCACTCAAAAAGATCACTTTCTGTTACCATTCATTGATCATGTGTTAGATAGTTTGTCAGGGAAGAAATTCTTCTCTTTCTTAGATGGTTTTGGTGGGTATAACCAGATCAAAATTGCACCTCAAGACCAAGATAAGACCACTTTTACTAGCCCATGGGAAACTTTTTCTTATAGATTCCTCCCATTTGGACTATGTAATGCACCAACAACCTTTCAAAGAGCAGTTATAGGAATCTTTTCTGATATGATTAATGACTCTATGGAAATTTTTATGGATGATTTTACCCCTTATGGTGTCTCTTTTGAGGAAGCACAACAAAATCTTGAGAAAGTACTTAACTGATGTATACAAGCCCACCTCTCCTTAAGCACCGAAAAATGTCATATGATGATGAGTGAAGGAGTGGTACTTGGACATTTTATTTCATCTCAAGGAATTCAAATAGATCCTTCCAAGATACAAGTCATTAAAGACCTTCCTATTCCCAAAACCCAAACAGATGTGAGAAGTTTCTTAGAACATGCTGGATACTATAGAAGATTTATCAAAAAAAATTCCAAAATAGCTTCTCCTTTGTTTGTGTTACTTATGAAAAATGTTGAATTCAAGTGGACTAATCTTTGCCAGGAAGCATTTGATGCACTCAAACATCAGTTATCTACAACTCCTATTCTAAGAGGACCTGATTGGGCACTTCCCTTTCATATATCCTTTGATGCCTCAGATACTGCAATAGGATTTGTCTTGGGACAAGAAGAAAATAATCTCCCTTATGCCATCTACTTTATTAGCAAGAATATGAGTCCTACTGAACTTAACTATATAGTTACTGAAAAGGAATTTTTAGCAGTTATCTATGCTATTAATAAATTTTGACATTACATCACTGGCTATTCTACTTTTGTCCATACTGATCACTCAGCTATTAAATATTTAATGAACAAATCTGTCACAAATGCTCGAGTCACCATATGGTTACTTTTATTACAAGAATTTAACATTACAATTGTAGATCGACTAGGAAACGAAAATGTAGTTGTTGATTTTCTTTCTTGGTTAACACCTGATGATAATATTCCAGTAGATTATTCATTTCCTGATGAGTATTTATTTGCAGTATCTGCTCACTCACCATGGTATGCAGACATCGCTAATTATTTGGTTGTAGGGAAGTTACCACCACACCTGTCCCACCGAGAGAAAAGAAAAATCATTCAACTAAGTGCTCGGTATAGCTGGATAAGTGGGTGTCTTTTCCACACAGGACTTGATCAAGAAATCCAAATATGCATTAGAGAAGATGAGGTTTATGATTTACTAAAAGCTTGTCACGATGGCCCTTGTGGAGGGCATTTTTCTGATAAAAGAACAACACATAAAATTCTCAGGATGGGTTATTATTGGCCCTCACTTTTTAAAGATGCAAAGAAATATGTTCAGGCCTGTGATAGCTATCAAAGAATGGGTCAACCTAATCATAGAGATGAAATTCCATTAAATCCCCAGGTAGTACTCGAACCATTTGAAAGATGGGCCTTAGACTTTGTAGGACCCATTAACCCTCCATCCAATCAAAAAGTTTATATATTGGTTTGCACAGATTATATGACCAAATGGGTGGAGGCTAAAGCACTCCATAGAGCTACTGAAGAAGTTGTTCTAGATTTTTTATTTGAAGATATATTTATCAGATTTGGAGTGCCTAGAGAATTAGTCACAGATGGAGGACCTCCTTTCACTTCTCATGGTTTTAAATCCATCCTTAAAAAATATCATATTCATCATAGAATGACTACACCATACCACCCCCAAGCCAATGGATAGGTGGAAAGCACAAATAAAGTATTAAAAACCATTCTCATAAAAATAGTGAAGGAAAACAGGAAGGATTGGTCTCAAAGGCTCCCTAAAAAACTATGGGCTTACATAACTACCTGGAGAAACACTACAGGATTCTCCCCCTACGAATTAGTTTATGGAAAAAGTGTTTTCTTTCCTGTGGAATTTGAAATCAAAACTTTAAGGACTGCTTTAGTTGTTAACCTTGATTTGACTGATGCACAGACAACCAGGTTGCAACAACTTAATGAATTGGATGAAAAAAGATTAGATGCCATTCACCAGAAAACTATGATTCAACAACAAAGAACAAAATGGCATGATAAAATCATCAAGCATAAGAAATTCCAAAAAGGTAATTGGGATTTATTGTATGATTCTCAGTTTAAATAATTTCAAGGGAAACTGCGTACAAGATAGCTATGACCTTATGAAGTGGATACTATTTTCCCCAATGGAATAGTAAGGCTCCTAACAATTTATGACTCTAAAACACCGTTATTAGTGAATGGTCATCGGCTCCATCTGTACCAGCACCCCATTTCCAAAGAAGATTTTAAGGCCACATGCATGGCAGATTCACATTATCTCTTTTTAGAGGAGCCTCTTGCCCCTCATTGCATTTAATTTTTCTGAATTTTATTTCTTTAGTATTAGATAAAATTTCTTTTACTAATAATCCTTGTCAAGGAATGGCATGTTACAATTGATTCTTTTGCAGATTCTCGATTCAAGAAAAGGCCTACCAAGAAAGGATAATCTTACTACAAGAAGATCCAAGCTTCATTTTGTGAAGCATTGCTCCCTCTTTCTTCAATCCATTCATCTTCATTTCCCATTCAATATCCCCATCATTCATTCCCTTTCTATTTTCTTTCCTTTCCATTTTTTCCTCATTTTTTCCCATTGCTAAAACACCACTCTTCAACAATATTTCCCCCATTTTCCCATTGCTGAAACACCACTCTTCAGTAACATTTTTTCCTTATTTTTTCCCATTACTGAAACACCACTCTTCAGCAATATTTCCCCCATTTTCCCATTGTTGAAACACCACTCTTCAACAAAATGTTTTCCTCATTTTCCCCATTTGCTGAAACACCACTCTTCAACAACATTTTTCCTCATTTTTCCCCATTGTTGAAACACCACTCTTCAGCAACATTTTCCCTCATTTTTCCCATTGATGAAACACCACTCTTAAACAACATTTTTTCCTCATTTTTCCCCATTTCTTGAAACACCACTCCTCAACAACATTTTTCCTCATTTCCCTATTGCTGAAACACCAATCCTCAACAACATTTTTCCCCATTTTCCCATTGCCGAAACACCACTTTTTCATCATTTCCTGTCATAAAAACATCAGCTCTTTTGCTCTCACTTCTCCTATTTTTCATACTACATTATGTCCTTTCACTACCTTCTCCCATGATTAAACAAAACCTTGATACAATTTCTCTCATAAATCCAAAGTTTCTCCCATGATCACTGTAGATCTATTATGGACAGACACTATATTTTTCGAAGTGCGAATCAAAGGTAAAGATGAGGTATGTAAACTTTATATGTAAATACAATTGAACTATGGCTAATGAGAAGATCCTGATTCATTATTACCATTCANNNGGGGGGGGGGGGGGATATCGAAATTCTATGCCATCATTTCACATGAACTGACTACCGTCACTTCTTTTTACCCATTATTTCATTTTTTTCACCATGATTTGCATGCCCTTATCCGCAAAACTTACTCTATTTGGGTGCGGTTACTTGACTCTTTGACTGTGCATTATACTGAGCTGAATAGCTATGGGAGGTCCTATTATACGATATGAACCCGCCACGACAACCCTGCTAGAATTGTATCTAGAAGTCTACCAAATCTTTCAGCAGGCAGGCTGGCTAGGTTATTTTCAGAGGCTCCAGGGATTTGATCAACAACAAGTTCTTCAATTTGCTAGGAATCTTCAACAAGACCATTCTATTGTTCAAGGGGTTCAGATTCCAGTCACAGAGGATGATATGGCATAGGTTTTGGTTCTTCCCATCACTGGAATTCGTTGGTTCAGCCGCAAACATATTATTCTTAATGCCCAGCAGGATTTTCTCTTTCCAGGAGAACAAGTCGAGCCTAAAGCCCGAGATGTTCGACTTAGCTCGTTTCCGCCTCCTTGGCTGAAAGTTGTAGAGTTTTCAAGCATTACCTTACCTGTGAAGGCCGATACCAGGTAGTTTACTAATCCGACTTTGTCTTGTTATCTCATTTATGACATGCTAGACTAGTCAATATTCCTTACTATTTGCTCGGATGTCTTAGAAATATGTCTCATTATTGTAAACATGCTAAAACTCCCATCCTTTGCCTCAACCATAACCATCTCGTTCAATTACTCATCCAAAAGGGTTTTTCCCAACACAACCCTCTCCTAAACAATCCACCTATAAACCCTCAGGAAGTTGTTGAACATCCCGAAAATCCTCATAAAGAGCAACCACAAAACCTTCCCGACCCTCCGGAAATACCTATTAATCCGCCTACAGATCCAATTGATCCAATTAACCCTCCTACCATACTAAGTCTGTCCCACAATTTACTAGAATCATCTGCTCCTACTATTCATATCCTTAGCGATGATTCTGAAGCAGATAAACCTGATAACCCTCCCTGCCCCATCACTGAGGAAAAATCCACTCACAAAAGAAAGAAGAAAATTACTACTTTTCCTTCCCTTTTACCTAAAAAACAAATGAGGGCTTCAAAAAAATCATCCACTACTCCCACTACCCTAAACCCCCAACCCATTTTGCTAAAAACGCATACACCTCCACCCTCCCAAATCTTGGAATGTTTACCTGTTCAACCCACGGGCACTGAAACACAAGAACCAGAGGCCCAAGGTATTGCAACATCATTTAGTAGCGTTCACACAAGAACCAGCTACTCATTCAGTAGCTGTCACACAAGAATCATCTACTCATTCAGTAACTGAAACACAAGAACCAACTATAGCTGTTACACAAGAACCAGCTACAGCTGAAACACAAGAACCAGTTGCTGACTTCATTCCTGAAATACAAGAATCAGATGACCTGGGTGCTGCAACAATAGCTGTCACACAAGAACGAGCTACTCATTTAGTAGCTGAAACACAAGAACCAGTTATAGCTATTACACAAGAACCAACTATAGTTGAAACATAAGAACCAACTGCTGACCTTATTCCTGAAATTCAAGAATCATACGCCTAGGGTGCTGCAATGCTATTTTATTTACATCAAGTAGATGAAACACAAGAATCATCTGTTGATTTTGTAGCCACTCTACAAGAACCAACTACTGAGGTTATGACCATTACACAAAAACCAGTCACCCCTCTTGATACACCGATGACAGATCAACAACCAGAACCATCAATGTCTTCTCTCTTACAAGAGAATGAGTTTCTAATATCAGAACTGGAAGCTTACAAGCAAGAGCTGATAATGGAAAAGGAAGCCTATGAAAGGGAACTTAATTTGTATACCTTAGCTCGCGTAGCGGCCAGCAGAGAAAAATACAAAAGATGATTAGTATAGGGAGTATATGTGCAGCCAATGTGGGGATATTTATGATCAAGTAGGCTACAAAGTGGTTCAAATCCCAATGCCTGGAGCTTCCCCTGCACCTACGACTTTTGCAGTTAAAAAAGAGGAATGCCCTACTGTTACACAAGAACCAGTAGGACCTTCAAAAATTCCAAAAAGAAAAGCTAATCTATAGGAACCCTAGCCTACAACAACTGTTAAATCAGAAGCTCTTGTTTTCATTAGTAAAGTTGTTCAAACTCTGCCTATTGATGAATATGCTCCTCCTAGCAAGATCAGTACCCCTACTTTTGTGGAACAAGCCACTCAGACTCTACCTCAACCTACCACTTGCAATGCTAAAACAAAAACTCTTCCTATTGATGAATCTGCCCCTCCTAGCAAGATCAGTACCCCTACTCTTGTGGAACAAGCCACTCAAACTCTACCTTAGCCTACCACTTGTGATGTTGAAACACAAACTCAACCATGGAATGAGAAGGTAATAATGGAAAAATGGAAAAAGGATTCTGCTATTACACAAGACAAAATTTTGCAGGAGCACAGACTACTTTGGTTGAACCACATCTATTCAAACTGGGAAGCTTTGGAGCAAACATGCAAAGAATCTTGTGCCCATAAGAAGCAGAATAAGGAGTTAAAAAGAAAATTGCTCCTGATGTTCGATTTGGTACAAAAATTGTTGGCTGCTAGGAAACCATCCTCAAATTACTCTCTTTTCCTTATAGAACGACTTGCATTCTTTCAGATAAAATCAATCAAAGAAGGAAGACCCTATGCAGTGTTCAAACCAAAAGATTTTGTTCAAACTTTTGCAGAATCCTCTACTATTGATCAACATCTACTATGTGAGGTATATCTTCATAATGAAGCCATTCTTGAGAACATACAGCTTAATCTTAATCCTCTTGTTGGTGATATCCAAATTCGGGCACTCGCCTCCTTCCTTACCAACCAGATTACGTGGCAGAATGATTTTCTAGCTGCCAAGCATAATGAAGATAATTGTATCCTTTGCATACAGCCAGAACCACAGAACATTGCCACCTTTGTTGCAGAATATTATCAATTTTTGAAGAAACCAGGGATGACCCAATATATACGGAAACTACAGGAAACAATACTTCTGGATTGTGAACGGTTTATTAAATCCACAGAGACTGCTGCCCTAAAAGAAAATAAAATATTTTGTCAACAATCTTTTGAGAAAAGGTAGGAGCACAATCCCTTTAGTCCTACCAATTTTGAGACAACAATCTCCCGGGTACCTAGTTACATCAAATGTGTCCAGCAATGTGCTAAAAATTGGATAGGTTATCAGTTCCATTTTCCCATTCTGTGGATGCGAGCAGAGAAATATCAAGTTCATCATAAGTTGCCCAAGAAGGTTGAAGAAGTAGCCTGACAAAGGATACAACGTGTTCAAGGATTCAGAACCCCAACAAATAGTACTTTCTTCAGCTAT
This sequence comes from Picea engelmannii, assembly GCA_009831015.1. Taxonomy (NCBI): domain Eukaryota; kingdom Viridiplantae; phylum Streptophyta; class Pinopsida; order Pinales; family Pinaceae; genus Picea; species Picea engelmannii. The sequence goes on from ML780009.1 coordinate 148,438, forward strand.
TGCTTAAGTAATTTGCACGCCCAGAGTCGATATCCAAATTCTGATTCAGATTGAAGTTGCCTTAGGAAATGCAACCTTTTTAGTTGGGGGGGATGTTAGGACCCTATAATGTACCTTTTTTCTCATACTTTTTTCTATCATTACATCCTTTTCCCACTCATATTTAAGCCTACATTATCACCTTAATCTATTTTTCCAAAGGTATATACCGTTTCTTCTCTTTGTTATATGTTTAATTTGTTTTACATGTAATTTTACATTACTCTCATGATTAGCCATTAATTAGAAATATATAGTTGCTGAAACAGTTTGAAGTCTGCATTTAATATATCGTTGTTGCTTGAAGACCATGTTGCTGAAACAGTCAAACAATACACAAATCATGTTGCTGAAACAGTCCGTGATTTGTGATGCTGAAACAAAATTTCACATATAGCAGTAACAAGAAAAGATAATTAAAGGAGTTGTTACACTGGCTACAACAGCTATACCTTAAGCCAACACCATTACAACCATCGTTGTTTCTTGAAGACCACGTTGCTAAAATATTCAAACAGTATGTAAATCCCGTTGCTGAAACAGTCTGTCATTTGCGATGCTGAAACAATATTTCACATACAACAGTAACAAGAAAAGATAAATAAAGGAGTTGTTACACCGACCGCAACAACTATACCTCAAGCCAACACCATTACAACCACTGTAACATCATTTTTCTATGGAATATCAGAATATCCTTTCCAGCATAGATGATTAAATCATACTAAGAATAGGATTTGTATGTACACGTGTAATTTTATGCTTAATTGTATCAAGAGGATTCTCCTCTTTAAATAGGGGAGAAATCAACATTAGAGGGATTACAGAAGGCTTAGCTAGAAGGGAATTACAGAGAAGGAGCGTGTTCACCTTGGATATTGTAACTTGTCACCTTTGACAAATGAATAAAAGATCATTCTGAGCATTTCTTCTTAGTTCCTTTCATTTCTGGGGAATCTTGTGAGAAGGAGAGGGCCCACCTTCTTCACAAGATTCACCCATTAGTTTATGTAGTGTGCTAGTATTGTTTTTATCTATACCTTGTTAAAACTATGTTTTGTTGAAACTCTGTTTCCACTGATTGTTACATCGTTTTCATACAATTCATTCCTAGGTAATTGTTAATCATTTTGATTGGTAATTATGTTTGCAGAATGAGTTTGTGAAAGTGTGATAGTCAGAGACAGGTGATGAAGATTCCTACTTTGGGTAATAGGGTCCTGTTCTCTGTTACAGAATAGTTAGTCTTCTTTGCAGTATGCTGAAAGGTTCCTTTTTCCTAGGTTGTTGCTTCTTAATGTAATCCAGGATTCTTATGATAATTATTTCCTTTTGAATCTTAAACTCTGCAATAGATAGATTACTTTTGTTGTAAATCATAGTAGAACTTCAGTCTGTTCAAAGAAAGGTGTGATTAGTGTAACTTTTACTACAACTTTGGATTTCTTTTGAGATTGAGCATATACAGTTAGTGATTGCCTTTGAAATAAACAGACTTCCCTGGGTTGACAATTTATGTAACACTTGATTGTTTTGACTAATAAGAAATTATAGTGACCAACAATACATATGCATAGTTTAGTATAGATAGGTCATGTACATACGCGAGATACAACATATATAGGTTACGTACCCATTGGTTTTTGTTGGTACATGATGATTACAGGTACAGGTTGATCATAGACTATTGGTACAGGTTGGTTACATCTTGTTGGCATAGATTGGTACATCTTTACAGTGGTATATCTCACAGTGACAGAGTGGAAGTGGTTTAATCATCTATTTGGAACTTATGTTTTAGGGTAACAGGATGGGGAAAGGATAGGTGGTTGTAGCCACCTTCCAATTGTAGCTAGAGAACATAGGGGGTTGTAGCCTCCTTCTGGTTGGAGCTATAGAATTTGGGAGTTGGAGCTTCCCTCAGGTTGTAGCCTAAAAATATAGGGAGTTGGATCCTCCTTCCAGTTGCAGCTAGAAAACAAAGGAATTTGGTGCTTCCAATGAACGTAATTCTTAAATACATATAAGAAAAATAATTATGTGGTTTTCTCCCGCATTGGGTTTCCACGTAAAAATATTGGTGTACTGTGTATGTGTGAGATTGCTCATTGTTCATGGTTTATTTGTTTGTCACTTGTTAAATGATATTGGTAAAATGATCATAAATATAAACAACACTTATATACTGTGGTTAAAAAGGATTAAAAATATATATTACCGATTCACCCCCCCTCTCAATAATCCAACAATTGGTATCACAACAGACCTTTCAAGAAAAAATTTAACCATTGGAAGGAGATCATGGATCACGCTAGATTTGGGATACCATAGTTTAATGGTGAGAAATATGCACTATAGATCAAGAAAAGATAGACATACATACAATCACATGGATTCGATGTTTGGAAATTAGTGGTGGATGGATACAAAGCACCAACTACTCCTCCAACAAACAAGGATGGAAAGAAACTCACAAAAAATAAGTCAAGAGACAAGAACAATATTCATAATGGTGTAGATGAATCAATATTTACTCAAATAATGCATTGTGAATCCACCAAGGAGATGTGGGACAAATAAATACTATCTATGAAGGAGATGAAAAATTTAAGGAAGCCAAACTTCAAATTTTCATAGCAAAGTCTGAACAATTAAATATGAATGAACATGAAAACATAACAACCTACTTTCTATGAATCATGTTGTAACCCTATAATTTATAGGATCATCTGGTGACTGAAAATTTTATCCTTTTATGGTTTTGGTTGCCAAATGATTTTTCACTCTGCAAATAATTTGAGAAAAAAGAAAAAGAAAAGAAAGAAAAAGGAAAAAGAAAAAGAAAAGAAAGAAAAAAGAACAAAAGAGGGAATAAAAGAAATTGAATAGATCCCCATGCAATAATGATGACTTGGTTCACATAGTTTAAACATGGCCAAGTTCTTTTAAATTGATGTTGATAGGATTAGTGAATAAGCTTGGCTAAACTGTTTAATCTTATACATCATGAAGGAAAATGCACATGCAGATACAACATCCATGGATGGATAGTATACATCATGTTGTTTCTAGTGGTATGTGGCACGTCACATGGATCCTCATGGTTGAGGAGAAATGAATTTTTGAAGATGACAAAGTGAATTGAAAA
>ML780009.1:153035-170269 GCA_009831015.1 Picea engelmannii
GGGTTGGAATGGTATGTTTTTCTGGCGGGTCCCATGTTTTTAACAAAGTATCAACATCTAGATCCCATAGAAAAAGGGATGATCATGGAAATGATAGGTAGTCAACAAACATGAAAAGACATTATCATTATCCAAGGAAGTCCACTATAATAACTCATGCAAGTTCAGGACCAGGAAGCAACCCAAGTGTATCTCATGTTCAGAGGAAAAGAATAAGGCTTGAGGAAGACATCTTGCAAGGTGAACTTAAGAAAATCAAACCACCTACTTTCAATGGTGAACACAGGAAATGAGAAGAGGCCTCACCTGGCTGTTGGAAATGAAGAAATATTTTCAGCTACATGATTACCCATCCCGGGTAGAAGCCAAAATTTACACCTACCACTTGTAAGAGAAGGCATCCATGTGGTGGGATCAACTTAAGAAAGCAAATAACCTTGATGAGAAAATGATCTCATGGAGGTAATTCAAAGGATATTTCAAAGAGAAATATTTTTATGAGAATTATTATGAAAGAAAAATGAAAGATTTCTTTGAACTCAAGTTGGGAACCATGACAGTGGAGGAATAGAAGTGGTTCTTTGAATTGTTGAAGTATGTTGACTTCATCAAGGATGAGAAATTAAAAATCCAAAGGTTTCTAAGTGTCTTACCCTCCTTCTATAGTGATAAGATACAATATGATAATCCCAAGACCTTGGAGGAAACCATAAGGAGACCAAGACATCTTTATGAGAAAAGAAAAGGAAGGCCAGTTTTCCAAAAGGATTGAAATAACAAGATGAAAGGGAAAATGGAACAAAGGATGAAAGTTTTCAAACCACCCTTTTTTAGAAATAACTCCCAAGAAAATCAACAAGTCCAGAAAACCCAAAATGATCAAAAGAATGTAGATTCATTTAGTAAAATGCCAAGGCAACAACCTGTTCAATGTTTGGGGTGTGAGGGGAATCACTTATATAGTGAATTCCTTCACAAAGGAGAAATAATGAGGATTGTCCACAACATTTTGGAGGATGAAACAATGGAAGACATGGGAGGAAGCATGCCAAATATTTAGGTAGCCTTGGACAACAAGAAGGAAGAATATCAATCCCCCATGTTCGAAGTGGAAGGTAAGATTGATAACCAACCCATAGTAATTTTGATTGATTATGGATCTAGCCATTGTTAAATAAATGCTAAAATTGTTGAAAGATTTCATTTGCAAAGAAGTAATCATAAGAAATCTTGGTTAGTTCAGTTAGCCACCAGGGCTAAGAGAAATATCAATGAGTTGGTTAAATATTGTCAAATATACATGAACGGACTCAACATGAAGGTAGATGTAAACATCATACCATTGGGCTCATATGAATGTCTAATTGACATGGATTGGTTGGAAAAACATCATGATTTCCTAGATTGTTACAATAAGAATATCACATGTCTTGATGAAGAAGGGAAGCAAGGAAAGATTCAAGGAATTCCAAGACTTGTAGTTGTTAGAGAGATTTCATCTATGTAGTTGAAGAAGAGCTTCAGGAAGGGATGCCAGATGTTTGCAGCCCATATGGAGGAGGAAACCAAAGAAAAAGTGGAAAGCATTGAAGACCATCTAGTCTTGATGTATTTTGAAGATGTTTTTAGAGAAATTACAGGATTTCCACCAAAGAGAGACATTGATTTCTCTATTGATTTAGTGCCAAGAGCTGCCCCATTTTCTAAGACACCTTACAGAATGGGCACACCAGAACTAAAAGAGTTACAGATGCAACTTGAATAAATTTTGAAGAAGGGATATATACACCCAAGTGTGTCACCTTGGGGATCCCCGGTTCTTTTTTTGAAGAAGAAGGATGGAGCCTTAAGGTTGTGTATTGATTTTAGGCAACTTAATAAGGTTATCATAAAGAATAAGTATCATTTTCCAATAATTGATGATTTGTTTGATCAACTGAAAGGTGTGAGAATATTTTCGAAGATTGACTTGAGATTAGGCTATTATCAAGTAAGGATAAAGGAAGAAGACATCAACAAGCCAACATTCAGAACAAGATATGGGCATTATGAATTCATGATAGTGCCATTTGGATTATCCAATGCCCCAACAATTTTTATGTGTTTGATGAATGGAGTGTTCAAGGAGTACCTGGACAAGTTTGTGATTGTTTTCTTAGATTATATACTCATCTATTATAACTCAAAGGAGGAACATGAGAAACATTTAAGAATGGTGTTGCAAGTTTTAAGAGAGCATAGATTGTATGCTAAGTTAAGTAAGTGCATATTTTATAAAAAGAAGATTCACTACTTGGGGCATATAATATCAACAATAGGGATAGAAGTTGATCCTGAGAATATAGAGGCCATTGGAGGATGGACAACTCCAAGGAATGTGACAGAGTTCATATCACTCATGGGTCTTGTCGGTTATTAATGAAGATTCATAAAAGGTTTTTCAAAGATTTCGAGTCCAATCACTTCTTTGCAAAAGAAGGGAGTGATATTTGAATGGAATTCCAAGTGTGAAGAGATTTTTCAATAATTGAAGGGACTATTGACAAGTGCACTAATCGTGAAGATTGAAAATCCAAATGAATATTTTTTGTGTAAACCAATGCATGCAAGGAAGGACTCAAAGGGGTTCTCAGTCAAAGAGACCATGTGGCATGCTATGAGTCCAGAAAATTAAAAGAACATGAGAGTAATTATGATACACATGACTTGGAGTTAGTAGTGATTGTACATGCATTGAAAATGTGAAGGAATTACCTTATGGGTAAGAAATTCGAGCTAAGGATGGACCACTGTGGTCTGAATAATTTGTTTGGACAACCAACACTAAATGCTAGGAAAACTAGATGACTGGAATTTCTGAGTGAATATGACTTCACAATTAAGCATATAAAGGGAAAGGAAAATCAAGTGGTTGATGCACTCACTAGGAGAGCTCATGAAGTGCACATTGCAGCCATTAGCATGTACAAGACATATCTAAAAGACAAAATTGTTGCAACAACAAATTCAGATCAAAATTATTTAAAAATAAAAGAGACATTACAGCAAGGTAATTTTCAGCAGAAATTTAATTATTATGAGATGAAAGAAGATGGAATTCTCATGTACAAAGGTAAGGTGTATGTGTCGAATTCTAGGGAGTTAAAAAATGCACTGATGAAGGAGATGCACAATGTGCCATATGCAGGGCACCCAGGATATTAGAAAACAATTGCAATAGTAAGAAGCCAATACTTTTGGTCGGGAATGAAGAAGTAAGTGACTAATTACATAGTAAGATGTCTAGAATGCCAAAAGTGAAGACAAAACATAGATACCCAATGATTTTCTACAACCATTTCCCATTCCAAAATGGATGTGGGAAGTAGTTACAGTTGATTTTATTACTAAGCTTCCCAGAACAATGAAGCAACATGATTCCATCATGGTGGTGGTGGATAAATTGTCTAAAGCAACACATTTTATTCCAGTAAAGACTACACACAAGGCAACAAATATTGCAGAAATTTACATGAGAGAAGTTGCTAGGCTACATGGAGTGCCTAAGGGAATAGTTTTAGATAGAGATCCAAAGTTCACATCTATTTTTTGGAAAGGTTTGTTCAAGGTATTTGGAACAAATTTAAATCTCAGTACCGCATATCATCTCGAGTCATATGGGAAAACAAAAAGAGCTAACAGGATAATTGAGGACATTCTTAGAATGTATGTGATGGATCAACCATCAAAGTGGGAAGATTATATTCATTTAGTTGAATTTTCCTACAATAATGGGTATCAGGCCTCATTGAAAATGAGTCCATTTGAGGCATTGTATGGAGGAAAATGTAGCAGACCAATGAGTTGGGATAATCTAGAAGATAGAGCAGTTGTTGGGCCGGAATTGTTAAAAAAATGGACGATCAGATGGAAAAGATAAAGCAAAATTTGAAGGCTTCCCAGGATAGGAAGAAAAGTTATGCAGACAGAAACAAAGTTTTCAAATATTTTAAAGTGGGAGAACATGTTTTTTTGAAAGTGAAGGAAAAGATAAGTTCGCTAAGATTAGGAAGGTGCCCGAAGTTGGTAGCAAGATATTGTGGGCATTTTGAAATAATAGAAAAGATAGGGTCAGTTGCATACATGTTAGATTTTCTTGCATCCATGAGAGTGCATAATGTATTTGATGTGTCATTATTAAATAAATGTACTTGATCCTAACCACATAATTGATTGTAATGTGATCCAGGTGGAGCACAAAGGGGACTTCCGAGTGGAACCAGTACGCATCTTGGATCAGAAAGTCAAAGTGCTCAGGAAAGTAAAGTTTCAATGGACCTACTAAGGTCCTGAATATGCTATGTAATATTATAGATAAAAAAAGTATGCAGAACATAAATAAAATGCTAGAAATGACAAATAAATAACAATATAACCAGAAGAACACCACAATAACACTGAAATGATATCAAAATAACACCAAAAAGAGCACTTTGATTATGAGAGAAATGTTCATGGACCTCTTCGAGGGGGAAACCTCCAGTCGAGCAGAGCTCTATTACAATAATATCCAAGATAGGGTTATCATACCCTCAAATCCTATTTATACTAAATATGTCTACAAAAGAATCATCTAGAGGAAGATCCTTCTAGAAGAGGAAGCTTCTATTAGGTATTCTTACATTAAACTTATTCTATTTTATTGCAAGACCTTATTAATATTGACCTTTATTACATCCAAATATATTGTTCTACATATGTGAGGGGCTAGGTCCCTAACATGTCCTCCCCCTTAAAAACAACCTTGTCCTCAAGGCTTGAGATGTGGAAATTATTGTAGAATGGTAGTTGGTTCCCAAGTGGCATATGTTGGAGTTGTATCTTTCCACTGGACTAACACTTCCTTGATGGTTTGCTGATGCAAGCGACGCTCACATTGGTCCAAAAATGCTTGTGGCTGTATCCAAATGGATCCTTCTTCATCCAACTCGAGAAGGTTGGTTTGAGTTTAGCACTTAGCTCCAATAACCTTCTTTAATCATGAAACATGAAAAATAAGATGTATCTTAGAATGACCGGGGAAACCTAACTGATAGGCCACCTATCCCACATGCTTGAGAATGGTATAAGGACCATAGAATTTGGGTGCCAACTTCTGACAATGGTCGGCCTTGAGGGAATTTTTCTTGTAAGGTTGTAGTCAAAGAAACACCTGATCCCCTTCTGTAAATTGACTTTCAGAGCGACCTTAATCTGCTTGTTTCTTCATGAGATTTTGGGCCATGACCAAATTATCTTTGAGGGTACGGAGAATAGCCTCTCGAATTGTAAATATTTGGTCAACCACCTGGACCTTCGAGACACCTGGTAAATATGAGAGAACTAAAGGTGTCTTTTGTCCATATACCACTTCAAAAGGAGTCATGTAGGTAGTTGTATGGTATGAAGTGTTGTACCACCATTCAACTAGGGGTAACCATTAAGCCCATTGATTTTGTTTTTTCGATGCAAAACACCTCAAATATGTTTCCAAATACTTGTTGAAAACTTTAGTTTGTCCATCATTCGGGGGATGATAAGTTGTGTTGAGATCCAATTGGGTCCCTTGAAGCTTGAATAGTTCTTGCTAAAAATTGTTGGTGAAATTTGGGTCACGATCAGAAAAAATAGAATGTGGCATGCCATGAAGCTTGAAGACCTGATCCATGAAACATTGAGCCACAATGGATGTTGTAAATGGGTGTTGAAGAGAAAAAAAATGAGCATACTTGGAAAGGAAATCGACTACCACCATGATGACTGATTTATTTCCCTCTTTAGGTAAGCCTGTAATAAAATCCATAGAGATATCCCTCCAAATAGAAGGTGGAATCAGCAGCGGTTGTAGTGTTCTAGGATATTTGACTGTTTCTCCCTTTTTGCGTTGACACACATCACATTCAGTTAAAAAATTACGAACCTCTTGTTTCATACCATCCCAGAAAAAAGAACGTTTGACCTTGTCATAGGTTTTGGTAAACCCGGAGTGCCCAGCTATGGGTGTAGCATGAAGCTCATAAAGTACCGTGGATTTAAGTTTTGATTGTTTACTTAAATGCAAATAGACTTTGTATCGAAGCTCATCATGTAGCCAAGAGTACCCTGGGGGGACTAAAGAATTGGACTGCAATTGTTGTATCAGATGTGAACTTTTGGGATCGTGTAGCCATTCCTGGCGAACGGCTTGGAGCCAATCTAGTACAATGAAGGAGAGATTAAAAAGGGATCCTTCATCTTCATATTTTCAGGAAAGTGCATCTGCAACCACATTGTATTTTCCTTTCTTGTAAATGATCTCATAATCATATCGAAAGAGGTTAGTCACCTATTTTTGTTTCTCTGGGGAGGAAATGCGTTGTTCCAGAAAATACTTGAGGCTTTGATGATCTGTCTTAATTTGGAAGCGTTTCCCCAATAGATAAGGGTACCATAGACAACGACATGTCAAATATCCAACATTTCCTTTTCATAGATTGATTTGCCCAAATTTTGTTTAAACAATTGTTTGCTGGTAAAGGCCAAAGACCAACCTTCTTGCATAAGGACAACACCAATTCCTTTCCCTGAAGCATCACATTCCAGGACAAAGGTCTTTGTGAAATTGGGAAGGGCCAGGACTAGAGTGGTGCACATGGCCATCTTCAAGGTTTGAAAATCTTGAGCAACTACTGGATTCCAAGTGAAAGAATTCTTTTTAAGGAGTGGAGTGAGAGGTGTCGCAATCTTTCCATAATTCTTAACAAACTTGCGATAATAACCTGTTAAGCCCATAAATCCATCCAAGATTTTGAGAGTCTTTGGGTGAGGCCAGTATTGCATAGCTTCAATATTTTTAGGATCCACCATGACATCATCCTTGCCAACAAGATGACCCAAGTACTCGACTTTCGAGGCGCCAAAAGAACATTTAGATTGTTTTAGGAAAATTTGTTGTTGAGAGAGTAGATGGAGAACTTGATCCACATGAGAAAGACGGTATGTCCATGTTTTTCTATAGATGAGGATATCATCAAATAAAACTAAGACAAAATGACGGAGAAAAGGACGGAATACATGGTTCGTGAGGCTTTGGAAGGTGGAGGGGGCATTACACAAGCCAAAGGGCATGACCAAAAAATCATAGTGGCCCTCAAGAATTCTAAAGGTAGTCTTAGGAATGTCTGCCTCTTTCATACAAATCTGGTGGTAGCCAAAACAAAGATCAAGTTTAGTAAAGACCTAGGCACCACTCAATTCATCCAAGAGATTATCAATGATAGGAATGGGAAATTTGTCTTTAATGGTGATTTTGTTGAGGGCGCAGAAGTCAGGACACATGCGCCAAGAACCTTGTTTCTTTAGGAACATGACCACATGAGAAGAGTATGGGCTCATACTAGGATGGATAATGCTTGTGTTAAGAAGTTCTTGAGCCATTTTCTCAATTTTATTTTTTTTGGAAAAGGGGTGGCGATAGGGATGAATATTGGGAGGAAAGATTCCTGGTACAAGGGGAATGGAATGATCATAAAAACCATGGGAAGGAGGGAGTCCCTTGGGAGTGGAAAAGACCAGTTGATGTTTATAGAGGATGGATTGGAGGTCTTGTAGCACAGAGGGTGTCTCAGTTACTTGTATGGTATGGAGTTGGGAAATAACGATAGAATGGCCTTTTTTGAGCATCTTTTCCATGTGATTGGAACTAATAATCTTTGGTGAACCGACGGTGATGCCTTGGAACTTATATTGTTGGCCCTCCTGGTTGAATTGCATGGCTAATTCCTTAAAATCCATGAGAATGGGACCCAAAGTCCTTATCCAGTCTGCACCAACACAATGTCACAACCACCCATGTCGATAGCAAACATATGAGATTTCAGGTGGTAGTCACCAATTTGGAGACACACATTTTCACAACGCCCTCCACATTTCATGGAGCTACTATTGGCAATCATGATTTGGAAATTATTGACTGCATGGATATAGCAATGGGTTTTTTGGGAAATGCAATAATGAATAAAATTATGGGTGCTTCCACTATCAACAAGAATGATGACCTTCATATGCTTGATGTAACCAATTAGCTTGATATTTTAGGGGGCGGATAAGCCAGTGAGAGAATTTAGTGAAATGACCGGTTCTACTTCGGGAGGGTCTAAGGGAGGGGTTATGTCAGTGGGTTCAGGTGACTCAGACACAAGGGGAGTTTCAACATCCTCATCTGAAATATCCTCCGAGATGGCCGTAAAAATCTTTTGTTCCTTACACTTGTGGCCCGGAAAATATTTTTCATCACAATTGTTAAAAAATCCTTTGAGTTGGCATTCAGCCATTTCATCCCTGGTCAATTTTTGGATCTTTAGTGGAGCAGAAGGAGTAGTGGGATTTACTAGTTTAGTGCGAGGAATAAAGGGGGGTTTCCAATTTTGAGAAGAGACAACCTGTTTTTCTTCCTTATCTCTTTTAGTAGCCTCCACCCAAATCTGAGGCCAAACCATGAGGACATGGGCACGAATCTCATTTTTGAGGCCACTGATAAAACATTCTAAAAAAAAGCATCTGACATGCCCTCTATATGAAAATCCAGTCCCTCAAAAGAAGCTATAAAGTCTTCCACTACTCCAGATTGTTTTAACTTTGTCAAACGACCTAAATGGTTGGTGTTAGTGTCAAAGAGTTCATAAATATCCACCACAAAGTTTGTCCAAGCAATATACCCTTGACGAGAATTTTTTCTCCATTGCCACCATTGCCACCATTCTTGATCTATATGGAGAACACCATACCGGAGTTTGGCCAAATCATTTGTAATGTCTTACAAAGAGAAATAATGTTCCATTTGAGTTACCCAACCAGTGGAATCTGAGGCATCAAATTTGGTCACATCCATCCGCGGAAGGCCTAGGTCATGCTGAAAGTGATGGGGCTGAAAATTATGGGAATGAGAGGAAGTTTCAGCTTCGGTATGCAAAGGTGGGTCAGATAAAGGGGGATTTGCAGGGATATGCAGCTTGGTGCAGATCATTGAAATGACAAATTCAATCTAGGTAGTCATGTTTTTTTTTTAGGTCTTTTTTGAGTTCACTGATTGATGCGACGATGGAGGAGTGCATATTTTGATTGATGGTGGAAATATTGGCATTGAGTTGTCTTACTTCTTGTTGGGTCTCTATGAAATTATATTGCAAGATATTGAAGTGAGCTTCCAAGTCTTGGCTATGGGTATGGGCCATGATGATGAGGGAACTGAAAAGGGGCGAGTGAGGTAAAGAAATTTGTTGAAAAATGATAGGTATGAATGTGATAAGGGCGAAGAGATAAATCCAATTGAATAGGTCTCAAATAATGGTGCAAAAATTTCCAGACTTTTTTTTTTGTACACCTACGGAGTTATACTCTGGTCTAAAGAATATTGCAATGATGAAATGCACAAATTATTAACCAGGAATAAATGTGTAGTGATTTGGCAACTCGAACACAGTTGTGCGGAAATATATCTTGTTTGTTTTATGTTTTGTTTCTGTCCCCAAGGATTAGGTATTCAAGGGTTCTACAGATAAGGGTTTTCCCTATTTTATAGCTCTCTGATATACGTGCAAGGTCTAACAATAGTACTCAGATCAATATCTTAGGGAACCAACTAAGGAGGCTAGACTGTGCCCTTAGCCATACTACCCGACTACCCAGGTACTAGAGAGTATCTTCCCGAGTGTTTTTCTCAGTGACACTATAGTAGTTATGCGACCGATCGGTTTATCTAAAGAGGGCTTCAGAAAATCTAGGTCGATCCGTATACAGGTGTTGTCTGATGCACTACCACTCAAAGGGGTACCAAGAGGGGTTACAAGGGTGGCCAACAAATGTGCGCTTAAGAACCACTTGTATTTCCTGCGTGTATGAATCCCTCAACCACGGGTTTATGCGCTTAATGACATATCTATGTAGCTGAAAGACGTCGGAATACATATTACCCTGGAAACATTAACCCACGATTTTCTATCGAGGAAAGTGCTCTAATACCACTTGTAATATTCCAGATATAAAAAGTATGCAAAACATAAATAAAATGCTAGAAATGGTATATAAATAACAATATAACCAGAACAACACAACAATAAATCTGAAATGATATCAAAATAACACCAGAAAGAGCACTTTGATTCTGAGAACAATGTTCACAGGCCTATTCAAGGGGGAAACCTCCATTTGAGAAAAGCTCTATTAAAATAATATCCAATCTAGGGTTATCATACCCTCGACTCCTATTTATACTAAATATGTCTATCAAAAGAACCATCTAGAGGAAGATCCTTCTAGAAGCGAAAGCTTATATTAGGTCTTCTTACATTCGACTTATTCTACTTTATTGCAAGGCCTTATTAATATTGACCTTTATTACATACAAATATATTGTTCTACATACGTGAGGGGTTAGGTCCCTAACATGCTACATGGGAGCATGAAGAAAACATGCAGGAAGAATACCCGCAAATGTTTTACAGTTTTGAAGAAAACATAATGCAAGACTCCATTTTGAGTAGCTAGAGTTAGAGAACCACATCTCGGAATCCTAGCCAACTCTGTTGGGACCTTGATAAAAGAATGGCTCATTCCTTGGGATAGACTTGATAAACATATGGTAAATCCCTTGGGTTATCCATGATAAACGAATGATGCACTACTTGGGTCAACAAGTTGAAAGGAACATGAGATTATGGTTGGAGTTGCTGCTAGAGTTGTAAAATTGCAGAGTTTTATTTTCTAAGTATTGTGATGTAAATTTTCATATATGTATGTTGGCATAGAGTGCATTGAGGACGGTGCACAATTTTATGGGATGGGAGATGTAACATGCCCATTATAATCCCCAGTTTAATTTATGATTATGTAGATATAATGTGTGGCTACGACCAAAGCAATGTAATATGTGAATTGTATTTCTTTGTTTTATTAATAAAATGTGATTCCAACTGTAAGGGGACATGGAAAAGATATAGGGGATGAATTAATCCACAAGAGAGAGGAGTGTCTAGAATAATGGCCAAGAGGGGCCTAAGGGGGAAATTCCCATGTATATTAATTTAAACCATTTTCCTAAATTTGTTATTTGTATGTGAACCTTCCCATTTTTTATTTAGTGTTCCCAAAGCCAATCATTGAATACATGTAAGATGGTGGTTGTGAGTGGTCACACCCCAAATTTATTGGGCGCATTTGGGTTGAGTACAATCAGATTGGGGAAGAGTGTGAATCAAGAAAGGAAATCCAAAGAGATAAAATTTGTATGGGTTGGGACAACAATTTTAGTTAGTCAAGTTTTGTGCATGAGAGAGAAGGAGAGAAAAAGAAATAGAACTTGAAGTTGATGCATCCATGGAGGGAAAATTATAAAGAAATATGGAGCATAATTAGAGATAATAGGAGATGGAACACTGAAGAGCCAGGTTGTCAGTCCTGAAGAGTGAAATCTTGTGTGAGATGCACTAAAACAACAAGTGTTTCCTATTGGTTTGTTGATACTTTTCCTAACAACAATTTCCCTTGAGTTCCCAGCTAAGATATTCCTAGATTCCTATGCCAGAGAGACCCTAATAAAATAATGGAACACTTGAGGGATTGTGATCAGTGAAGGGGTACATTCCTTGGGTTGGACATGTCAAGAGGAAGAGAGCTAGTGGAAAATAGGGATAGTTGTAGGAGGATATCAGTTGGGTTGAGAGTTTAATGAGTTGTGAGTGGACTTTGAGACACCACCCTCTTTTTTGGATTTCTATCCTCAACTCAGGGGTGACTGGCTATTGAGATTTGGAACAACTAGTCTATGGTTGGGTGAATTTTTTGTCCCAAGCAGCCGGTTGCACAGCTATTGTGAAAAGATAAGTGTTGTATCTTGTTGTTTTGTTAAATTATGTGTTTAATTGTTGTGCATAAAATCTATGTATTTGGAGGTGATTTATATGTTTTTGTAATGAGTTGTTTAGCTGCATTTCATGTTGTTTATTAGCATGTGGTAGATGCATCTATTTCATGGTTGTAGAAAGTAGTTAAATTTGTTTTAATTCGTAGTTGTAAACTACAAGAAATCAACTAATTGTAAATGAATTAAATCATTTGGCTGTAAATTTCATTTTTAAGAGTATTTTGCACCGTAATGTTTCTCAGATGGGTTGGGGGATGTTACAGCCCTCAAAATTCATGGCTTGGGAGGAGAAGGAGGAATATTATGGAATGGTACTTATGGGAGTGTATCCATGAGGGGGTACATTCACAATGCCCAAATTGGGCATCGATGGATTGTTAGGGGTCTGGCTTAAATTATGATTCAATAGCTCATCCACCCTGTTCTTAGCTTCATCTTCGTTGGCTACCCATTTTTCCTGTACCTCATCAGCCAATTTCTTGGCTTATGCTTCATCATCTAACCTCTTAGATTCTACTTCATCAACCAACCTTTTAGATTCTTCTTATTTATTATTTTGGAGCGCATATTGTTGCACCATGTGCTCATGTTATTTTTTGTTATTTCCCTCCTCATCTTGCCTTTTCTGATAATCTTTCTCAGCTTGGAGACTTTTTTGTTCTAGTTGTTCTTCCTTCTTGGTTTTCTCTTGTTATTTGGTGATGTCAGTGTACGTTTCTTGTTGAAGTAACCTCTAGAACTAGTTTAGAGTTTCCCTCTTGATCTCTTCTTGTTTATTTTCAAGATCCCACTTGGCAACATCATGGGGAAACCGATGTAGGAATTCATCATAAGAGAGTGTTCCCTTAAACTTGTCCTCTTAAAAATTGACCACATGGATATTCGAATGGGTAATACCAATAGACCTGACATGGATGATTATTATCTCATGAGGATCATGTCATTTGGGCTCTCCTAGGCATAGGATTAACTCTTGTAGGGCCTCTTCTTCTTTCCTTGCATGTTGGCTATTGGAAATACTGTAACTTCTTATGTGGATAGGGAAACCTGGCCAAAGTTTTTTTGTTGTTGATTTGAAATAGTGCAGTAACCCCCAACCCCATGGTTTGGTATGCAATTTCCCTCATCAAAAAAGGGTCTAGGAAAAAGTATGGTAAAAGGTGTGGGGCTCCAATGGTCCCATACACCCTGATATATGGATAATATTTATAGAGAAACCAATTGGATAGCCCTTTCATCCCATTCTTGGCTTTGAAGGAGATTATGTGTCTAGGGAAACCAAACAAAATTGAGTGTAGAGGGGATAAAAATAGATTGCATATGTCATAAAAGTGTTTTATGTAATTAACGCTCCATAATTGAAAGAAATATACATGGATGGGGGGTTGGTTTTGGTCCCAGTTCCACCCCAAGTAAAAAAACTGTACAGAAGAGAAAATGGCATCGATCATGTAGGCTGACATATAAAAACATGGTTGCTTCATACCTGCAAGATTATTCATGTGTAGACATATGTTGAAAACCAATATGTATGCCCAGTTGAATACTTGCCCCGTCTTCAAGATGGTGTGTGCCAAAGGAAGCCAATTAGTTTGAAAATGTGTGCTATTTTCCTATCCATATATTCGACAGAGCAAGGCTACCATCAATTTGTAGGGAGTCTTGAACCTGTGAGTAGGAACTAATTGCTGGCCTTGTTTGAGGACTTCGTCTTCTTCAACCCACCAATGTTTCATTTTCTTCACTACTCCTTTGCTTTCTCGACCATTGTTTTGGCATCAAATGGTTTGAGGCACCATTGTGTTGCATCATTGTATGGAAAAAGAAGTGGTCAAGAGGCTACTAGATGGATGCCACTTATTAGGATATTTTGGTAAAATTCTAATTTCTCGTCATCCGTAGGGAAATCTACAGAATTGAAGATCCTGTTTATTTCTTCATAACCAAGGAAGTGGTCTTCACTAGTGTGGAGATTAGTATCGGTCACCAATGCTTCGATTGGTCAAGACAATGGTTCAGGTCCTGTAGTTTATTGGAAGTACATCGATACCTTTGGTCTTTAGGGGTTATGGTTTTCCATGAATGATTATCAATTGGTCATGTATTAGCACGTTGAAATGAGTATTAGCTTAATAAACACAACGCATTAACTATAACAACAAAAAATATTTAAACGAAAAAATGGGCTTCCTGTGATTAAGAGGCTACAGTAGTTGTGTAGTAGCACTTAGTAAAAAAAAATCAAGACAGAACAAATATGCTTCGCAAACTTACAACGTAATATATTTCTGAAGAGGGGGGTTTATAGCTCATAATGAACATTAAACAATCACAAATGTGCCATAACTAAGGTGTGTACGAGAATCATTTCTATATCTAGCCTTAATATCTATTATTAATTCACATTATCTCTGTCATTAATGCTCATTAAGGGTGATGGATGCTCGGAATAACATATCAGAGGTGGTGAAAGGTTGAGTTTAAAAATAAGGTCTTTATCAGAGTCATGAAATCAAAGAGGGAAGGATCGCAAGTTAATTTGAGCCCTGATGGGAGGCGTATCGAAAGCATATTCTCTTATCTCTAGAAAACCATGTAGACCTGACACGTGTGCATCGTTGTAGGGGAGGTGGGACCTATCAGAGTCTTTGCGTCAGAGTTCGTCAGGGTGAGGTTGGAAATAAACCCCAAAGAAAAGGTATCACAAGAATATTCTCTTTTCTAGAAAGGTGTGTCGAGCATACTCTTTGTAAGATTTTAGAGAAACTCCATAGGAGTTTTAAATAATGAAGAAATGTTTGAACTTCGAAATAAGAGGTATCAAAAGAATATTATTTAATCTGGGGAGAATGTGCTCGACATGCACGTTGGAGGGATGGAAGGGCTCGAAAAGGCTATCAGAGTTAGAGTTTTAGAGATCAAGAGGATGGGAAATGAACTAGACTCTGACGAGAATGGTATCGAAGGAATATTCCTTCGATACCTTAGGAATACTGATGAGTCCCAAAAGAAATGAAAGGAAACTTATTGAATATTTATAAACGAGGAAAACAAGGGTCCAATTTTAGGACGCCATTTGGGGAGGTTGTTGATACTGAGAGGGGGGTGAATCAGTATCAAGTACAATTTAAAACCTTTTTCAACTTATACTTAAACCATTCAACTATATCCAATGAGAAATGAACAATAGTATGAGATTTACACCAATACACCACAATACACCATGCACAATATATGAGAAATAATCAATAGTTATTGTTCAAGGGAAGTAATGACTTCCAAAGGTAGCTACAGCTTCCAAATGTAAAGGGAGGGATAAACCTCCAAGAGGAAGATACAATCCTCCAATATCAAGAGAGAGTTGAACTCTCCATCCTTTCCCCTTTCTTCCACCCAATAATATATGAGAGATAATAAAACTTTACATTAAATCATCACCATCAACCAATCATCAGATAGAACCTGATAATGCTTCCTGAGACTTCTTCAATTTCTTCATTTCTTCAATTCTTGGAGTACTCTAATCCTGTAGATAATATTACTCAATGTATTCTCTGAAACTCCTCCAAGTTTCACTCCTTGAATCCTCCCCAAAAAGAAGTTATAGAAAGAATGGTAGACTTTATTCAATTCTGGTCTATTCAGGAGACCAAACTTGTACAGAATTCCCCGCACTCAATATTTAACATCCAATTCTAAAACTTGTACACACAAAACTAAAGTCCGTACTATTTCCAATGAAATTTTTCCCACATAATTTGGATTCTTGATGAAGGAGATATGACTATTTTACCCAAAACACCTATTTATTGACTAGCTTCAGGACTGGTCACAAACCCTGTCTTCCACAGAGTGTATCTCCATAATTGTAGTGAATCAAGAGATGAACTTTTTACCAAAGGTACCTTGATATTTCTTCTCAATACCATACCGATTTCACCATCTGAATCGTTATATAAAAAAACGTTATAGAAAAAATGGTAAGATGACCTGAAAATAACATACCTTAGAACACATCACCAAAAGACTTTATCCTCCCTTGAAATCCGGCCTTCTTTACTTCTTATTTCCTTTGAAATTCAACTTGTATCAAAATGAATGTATAATGATGTTTATTTATACCATTTATGTCACTTCATTTTAACATTAGGGCCGACCTGACACTTTCTTATTTTGTAATTCTTTTCTTTAATTATCTTCAGGGCCTACATATACTTCCTTCTTCAATTCACTTTGTCATCTTCAAAAATTCATTTCTCCTCAACCATGAGGATCCAGATGACGTGACACATACCATCGGAAACAACATGATGTATACTATCCATTCATGGGTGTTGTATATGCATGTGCATTTTCCTTCATGTTTAAATACCTTTATCAATCTTGTGGTCCAAAACCCATGACTAGGGTTGACATCAATGACAACAACCAATCTTCCAACAATCTCCCCCTTTTTCATTGATGGCAATACTCATGCTCTCCCTATCATCATGATCCCAATTTCTCTCCCCTTTTTACATCAATGGAAAAGGTTAGGGTTTCTCCCCCTAAGTTTAATGGAAAAATGCAACTCTCTTCTTTGGGGTTGGTCCCCTTGAACATGTGGCACTCAATAATACTTCATCCTTGTTTTTGTTCTTTGGGACATTTTCTTCCTTAGAATCCTTTTGTGTGGCTTGTGTCTTCTCTCTCTTCTTCATGTCTAGGATGTATATGTTGTTCGGTCTTCTTGTTGCAGTTGCAACCAATCTTCCTGAGTTATTTTCTCTGCTTTTACATTTTCGGGAATCAAACGTAAGAGTGTATCCTTGATCACACATTTTACTAACACTGAGTAGATTACGATTCAAGTCTTCAACCAATAGAACATTATTTTCTTTTATATTTTTTCTTCCAAGCTCTACTACACCTTCTCCAAGTATTTTTGCAAATGAGTCATCTCCAAATGCAACATTGCCACCCTTTCTCTTCAAGATGATGATTTTGTCTTGATCCCCAATCATGTGTGAAGAACATCCACTTTCTATGTACCATTCATCTTCTGCTTTACATTCTTCAGTGGTCAATGCTATTCGACAATCTTCACTGTTTGGAATATCTTTCCTTCTCCATACTGTGGTTGGCACAGGGACATCTTCATTCATATATCTGCAATCTCGTTCTTTGTGACCAATATAATTGCATTTGTAGCATACAATATTTTTTTCCATCAACGGGTAAAATGAATTATAACTTCTGTTGACAAATCCACGATTATTTCCATATCTTCTATTTACACCATTCATGTTTCTTGCATATTTGTTCCTTTCATTGATTC
>ML780009.1:184078-196200 GCA_009831015.1 Picea engelmannii
TGAGAGGGGGGGGGGTGAATCAGTTGTACTTGAGCTTAAACAATTTTAAGTCTATTAAAACATTCTTAATCTTTCTTCAAGTGATCATCAACATTATATAGCATAAGGACAGTAAAAGTAAAAATCATCAGTCACACACAAGGTATACACAGAGACAGTTTTTCATGAGGAAACCGATAAAGGGAGAAAACCTCTTCTTCTTCGAAATGATAGGTAGTCTTTTAAGTTATGTACATCATCTTTAATTGAGAACCAACTCAATGTGAGACTGCTACCTCTGTTTTACAAGATGCAACTTGTTTGAGAGCACCAACTCTTTGGTTTCTCTAGCACCCACTAGAAGTAAGCACCAACTCCCTCTATGTTCCAGCACCAACTGGATGGAAGCACCAACTTCCAGTTACACAGGCTCCAAACTGTATAATAGAGAACATTTGTTCTCCCTTGCACCACCCTGCCACCCTAGTTTCTCTGGCTGCAACCAGATGGAAGCTACAACTTCCTGTGTTCAAGATCTCACTTGAACCTCTGAGGAAAACAATCCTCCTGAGCACCTCCGAACCTCCCTATAACATAAATGAACATAAAATTATTCAACTACACAGATACATCAATTCTTACCAATCTTTCTTTGTTCTGAACATTTGGTTCTAACTGTACTGCAATACATTTCTTCCTCTTTCTGTTCAGCAGGTCTGCTTTGCATCAACTTGTTCTGTCATTCTGCTCTTCTTCAACTTGTTTTTTTATTCTGCTCTGTGTTTTCATCTCACACTGCACATATGCTCAATCTCCTCCTGCACATCCTCTCATTTTCCTTTTCTTACAGTTTCATTCTTTTCTCATATAGAACAACCAACATCACGTTGTCTGTCTCATTCTCTTTTATACACAATCACGACGGTTCAACTTCCCTTCTCCTTTGGAAAACGAAACACAACTGTCCGAGCAAATGAAACGCCAATTGATTCACAATAATGAGTCCGTTTTGCTAACAGATTCGTAACTGGGGAGTTAACTCTGAGAGAGAACAGTAACCCTCCGATCAACACTTGATCTGACGGTTCAGATCATTCCGCGATTTTGCATATCGCGATTTTTACATTCCTGATGTTCAATGTTCTTGTCACCTACAAATCTCGATCCACGAAACTCCGTAAAGAAGCCGGATCAATGGTCCATATCATATCTTAATCTGACGGTTCCGATTCTGTCAGGATTTCACACATCGTGATTTCGACACTCTTGACGTTCAGTGTTTTTGTCACCTCCAAATACCGATCCACGAAACTCCGTAAAGAAGTCAGATCAATGGTCCAGATCACATCTTGATCTGATGTTTCAGATTCAGTCGGGATTTCACACTTCGCGATTTCATAATTCTGGTTGCATTGGGTTCTTTGCCTCTCCATGTCGTGATTCGCGAAACTTCGATATGGAGTTAGGTCAACGGTCCAGATCTGATCTCTATTCAACGACTACGATTAAATCACGATTTCTCATATCGCAATATCAGGATTCCTGATGTTAATAAACTTTGACATCTCTAACTCTCGATCCCCGAAACTCTGACATGGAGTTAGTTCAACGGTCCAGATCTGAAATTGATTCAATGGCTGCGATTGAATCGCAATTTTGCATATCACGAAATCGACATTTTTGTTGTATTGTTTCTTTGACATCTTCAACACACGATCCTCAAAACTCCGACATGAACTGGAATCAACAATCCAGATTCAACCTCGATCTGACGGCTCAGATTAAGTCGCGATTTCACATATCGCCATTACGCCTGCTTCTCCTTGTTATACTTTAAAACGTGTGCAGGTTCTCCTTGATCCAACGATGGTCGGGTCTTGCACTTGGATCTAACGTCTGAGATTTGTCCTCCTGTTCAACGCTCTTCTTGTCTATATTCTGATCTGACGACCCTCGTTCTTTCAGGAATTTTGAATGGATCCAACGATCAGAAATGCTTCTCAAGCTTTACGGGCCTTCGATCATTCGATCAACCTGAACTTGTATTTTGTTTTCCTGTCTGTTACAAACTTCCTTTATTCATTCCATCAATCCTTTGTACATTCTTCCTGTACTTATGCTACTTTCCATCAATGACAAGCATTCGATGTCTGTTAAATATTTTCCATTCACTGTCTGTTAAATATTTTCCAACAGTTTATACATTTAATTCATGCATGTGTAGGTTGGGTTGTTGGTAAAGGATTCTCTCTCAGTCAGATTTATGGTGTTTTCATTAATCATAAACACAATTACAAGCTTCATCAATCACAATAGATGAAGTATTAAATATGATTATAGTCTTGGGGGAAAATAGGGTGTACATGTATACTTCCTAGACTATGGGATTTCAAACCATCTGTGTGCCATCATGACCAAATCTACCAAAACCAAGCCCATTTGTCCATCACCCAAGTTTTTTAAGATGTGAGAGATCATGTCAGAAGGTTTCAATTCACTGGGTAACTCGTTTCTCTACATCACACTTGTCAAATTCTTGCAATAAGGCCACAACGTCCTGGGTGAAATCCTAGGATGTCCCTCAAGAACCATGTCAGGGATATCCAAATAAAAATGGAATAAAACACAAGGTAAAAATATTTTCTTAACAGATATTAGTCCTTGAATAATGGAAAGTAATTTTTTACTTAAGATGCAATCCATGTGAGCAATACACCCCAGGATCCCCTTCAAGCATCGCACTGTCTCATGAATTTATGTGAGTTGGAATGTTTTAATATGGGAGGGCCTTCATCCAACCATATTAGGTTTGCCAACCAAGATAGTGAAATAAATACCGAAGTATAGGGATAGGTCCCAAGGGAAATAGTGAAAGAAAGGAACCCTTCAAGACTAAGAATGATAGTGGTATGTATTAGAATTGAGAGTGACCCTCAGATTACAGGAGGATAAGCTCAATACCCATCAAAATTTTTGGTGGATTTTAGTTTTATATGAGTGGAGGTCAATGGACAAAACTCAAAATATGAATGATGTTTCAACACAGAACTAGACAATAAATTCATAGGGAAGTGAGAGCCACATTAACTTTAGCAGAGGGAATACTTAGTGAGAAATGTGAACAAGATTTCCATGGGCATCAGACTTTCAAGCAGCTTGGAGAAGAAAAACTCAAACTCAATATCACTCTTGAGTTCAAGCTTCAGACACTAATCGTGGAGAAGGGACAGGCATGTAGAAGTGTGAGTGGAGGATAGGTGTCAGTGGGAGCACGTGCGGTATGGGAGATGGTTTGGCAGTTTACTCGGAGGGGGGAGTATGCACTAAGAAGTAAAGCATGCTGAGGGGGGGGGGTGTTTGAGTTTCTTTGGAGGTGACACAATAATGGGGGCCCCGTGACAGAAAACCACCAACTCGGACCCCCCCCCCTCCCTCGTTAAGGGAAGAAAGGTCCGGGGGGGGTACGATATCGGATGTGGACCATAGATCTAAGAATTCCATGCTCATTCGTTGAGATCCGCGTGCTCCTTATCACAACGTGCCAAGGCCATCAAATCACTAAAAAACTTAGGATAAAAGAATAATATGGGTCGCGCTAGGACCCCTTTCTTGACTTTTTCACGAAGGGGTTATTTCCTAAGGAAAAACCCCACTTTATCAAAAACTTTCACTAACATAGGCTCCATGGGGTATAGAGACCTCCCTGTGAGGCTCTAAGAACTTTAGTAGTTCTAGTTGCCTTATGCATTGAGCTATGAAGTCAAGATCACAAACATCCTCTTGAGGAACATAGGTTGACATGTACACTATCTACTCAAAAGGAAAGTGAACACACCTACTCGTGACATATCTTATTTATGTACAACACCTAAGCTAGCTAATTTTTACAAAGTGATAGGTAAAATAAAACTTCCACCATAGCCACCCAAACTATCTGGTAATATATTTTTTCCCTTTACTGCAGATGATCCACAAAAGACTAGGGAAGTATGACAGTAGAATGAGAACATGTATTGGAACACAGAACATACCCCAAAATGATGATAAGGTGAATAAATTTGTAGGCTCCAATGCTTTTGGAAAGTGCAGCTCCATATATGACCCCACAAGGTCACAAAATTTATAATCAGGAAAGCTCAACTGGTAAGAAATTACCTCATGTCCTTTATTGTGGTTCACCCGTCATTCGATGTTGTCAGAGTGTACATGTGGGTAGAGAATTGATGTAGGCTGGCTAATACCAGGTGATATATGCTCATTTACATGATCTGAACAAAAGATAAACTACACATTTAGCTACTCCTTTTCTCCTTCATGGATCTCCCAAGGATAAAATTCACAATCATAATAAACAGGAACCATAGAAAATCTCTACTCTTCGTCATATTTGTTGGGATATTCATTAAAGTTGGTTTCTCTAGGTCGGTACCTGACATCACTACTTCATCATGAACAGGGCTGCCAAAATCATCCATTTCAAAGACCAGAATATCCTATGCATCTCCTTCATAAGAGAAGCAAACACGATCTACCCCCAATTTTTCTATTTCTGCAGAAAGTGCTCCTACCAGCTTCACCAACTCATCCAAGGCATCTCCTTCATTCTCACAACCTTCATTAGAAACATCCATATCCTGAACACAGTTTTTATATTCCTCACAACAGTTATGACAAATTAACTTAGAGGGATAATACCTTTGACAATGCCTAATGAAAGCTACATGAAACTTATCTAAGGAGGATATGCTAGCATGGGGAAAGGAGTGATACAACTCATGATCATCTCCTACTAATGAGAACATTAACATATTCAATAATACATATTCATGATGTATTTCCCATTGATGCACGAGTTCATGAAACTCACAAAGATGCTCGACAATGTTGTCATCTTTATGCTCTCTAAATATGGGAAAAAAACCACTCCACTCATCTACAGTAGGAACAACATTGGGAAAACCAAGAACAACAGAGAAATTAAAAGGAGAAAACCTCTGAGACAAAATGGCTTCCATCTGAAAATATGACTGCTTAAAACAGTGGAGTCGCCACTGGATCCTTTAATCATGGAGTCTCTAGGTGAATGATGTGTAGTCTGAAAATGTCTAGTCTTTGTTCACCATCAAAGGCCAGATCTGGTCATTATCATTTTCCCAGGGAGATTTTCAATCTGGGACAACAACTAAATCCTTCACAAGAAATATTTCCCTTTCTTGATGATCCTCTTTGGGTCATCTTCAGGTGTAGCCAGAGGTAGATTTGGAGTAGACCTCATGTGTCTACCTCTGGAAGCCACACTGAAACAATGGAATCAAAACAATGGAGTCGCAACAGTGGAGTCCCAACAATGGATTCGCAAGAGTGGAGTCGCTAGGTAAAAGTTGAAATATCCAATGGTTCTGATGTCTGATGCACCTTCATGATCAGAAGCTCTTTGTTGTTCTACCCTAGCGAAAAGTCTTCAATTCATTCCCCGAAAACGATGCCAAGAATTTTATCACTGAGAATCACCCTCATATTGCAGGAGGATAACCCTAGTACCCATCATAAGTTTTGGTGGATGTTGGTTTTATATGAGTGGAGTTCAATGGAAAAAACTCAAAATATGAATTATGTTTCAACACAAAACTGGACAAGAAATGCACAGGGAAGTGAGGGCCACATTAACTTCAGTCAGTGAATTGAGTTTAATTGTGAGTAGAGGGAAAACTTGGTGAGAAAGGTGAACAAGACTGCCATGGGCATCAAGATTTCAAACATCTTGGAGAAGAAAAACTCAGACTCAAGATTAGTCTTGAGCTCAAGTTTCAGACACTGAAATATGTCCAAACAACACAGTCATAGAAGCACAATGATCAAACATACATCACAATGCAGCTACAAAAACTCGAATGGATCCTCCATGCTTGAGCCACTCAGTGTAAGAGGGAAAACTATAACAAGGGAGTTGACTAAAACTAGTCACGATACCAATGTAATCAAACCTACATTACAACAACATAACAACCCTCGACTGGATCCTCCATGCCCGATTGTTTTAACATAGTTTTTACAGAGATATGAAAATAATTTGACTTATATTAACATGAAAGTCTCAAATTTGATACATAACAAGAGAACAATGTTAGCATCAAAAAATTACAAAATAGGGAGCTCTGCTCAACCTATTGACCCTTACAAAGTATCAAAAATACATAATTATACTTAGACTGACTACAACCACTAGAGGAGAGATCAAGTCATGCATTCAAGGCTTGACTTATGCATCTTCTCTGTAGACTGTGCATGTAGTCTTTTGTCAGACGTGAGCTCTTTTGTCTGGACCTTCTCTGTCAGACTACGCATGCATTTCTCTGTCGAACACGAGCTCAGATCTGCCAGTCCTTTGTGGATTTCCATTTATGTGGTGAGAGGATGTATCAACCACCTCCCTCTCTTTCATTAACTACCTTCATTGGGATCAGGATGGGCAGAGTCAACGTGACACCTTTAAAACATGTTAGCCTCACTCTGATCTTTTCCACCTGTGTTTGTTGGACCTTTGCAGAGAAAACTAGCAGGTGGATGTGGAGGAGGATGATGGTTAGTGGGAGAGGTGCTTGGCGCAAACTCATAGGATGCAACGAGTGAGAAACGACCATGTGAAAGGATGTTGGAGAGCGGTGTCTGGGACTTCATGAGCGTGAGTACTTGGAGGATGAGGTGTAAAGGAACGAGGGAGATGTGGCAAGGGGAGAGGATGCGATGGAAGAGCGGAATGGTAGGTCAGGGGGTAGATGATAATAGCAGAGGTTACATGAAGTGTGAGTGGAGGATAGATGTCGGGAGGTGAGGGGGAAGAAATGGCAGTGGATAAGAGACAGGTGTGCAGAAGTGTGAGTGGAGGATAGGTGTCAGCGGGAGAGCGGGTGGTATGGGAGGCAGTCTAGCAGTTTACTCAGACGGGGGGGTAGGCAGTAAGTAGTAAATCACACGGGGGGTCCAAGTTGTTGTGGAGGCGACACGATAGTGGGGGCCTTGTGATAGAAAACCACCAAGTCAGACACCCCCCCGTTAAAGGCAGAAAGGTCGAGGGGGTCCGATATCAAATGTGGACCGTAGATCTGAGCATGCCATGGTCAACTGCTAAGATCTGCATGATCCTTATCACAACGTGCCAAGGCCATCAAATTTCCAAAAAAAATAGGATAAATGAATAATATGGGTCGCATTAGGACCCCTTTCTTCATTTTTTTCACCAAGGGGTTATTTCCTAAGGAAAAATCCCACTTTATCAAAAATGCGTACTAACAGTATTGATTTGGGATTACTTCATGGCTTATGGTGTTATTAAACCCATTCTATGAGTTTCTTTGTAGAGGGAGCACTTATTACTTGCGTTACCCTTTCCTTGGTACTTTTTGCATTCCCAACCCCCTAACTTCCTTTTGATACCCATTCATTATTTTTCAAGTCCCCTATATAGGTTTCAATATTTATTCTTTCATTTTTACTGGGCTAAATTCATGTTATGAGGTCAGGTCTCAAGTTGGATTGTTCTTTTAATAAGTGGCCTTTATATTTTTTTACATAGAATTCATATATAACAACTACATCGACCTCTGGGCCTTCATCCCCTTCTTATCATGAGAGAATGGACCATGAACCATTACCAAATCTTGGTGCATTATGACAAGCTCCGGGATGGAAATATTTAAGTATGGTGGGGAACAAAACGTTATCCTTGTGAGATTAAAGAACCGTGTTTACAAAATTATTTCTAGAATCTTACCTGTGAGATTAAATAAGTTATTGTCAAAAGTTATCTCTCTTGAGTAGTTTAGTTTTATATAAGGAAGATAGATACATGATGTAGTTGGTTCAATGCATGAGGTTTTTCATAGCATAAAGACAAAAACATATAGTGTAATGGTGGAAACGTTTGATTTATCAATGGCATATGATCGAGTGTGATAGTTGTATCTAAGAATGCTTTTCATACATATCGTCTTCAACCTAAATCTAATCGATTGAATAATGGCATGTTCTACATTCTTATCATTTTCGGTGCTTGTTAATAGTTCTTCTTCACATTTTTTTAATCTTGGTAATGGTCTTCGTCAGGGGTGCCCTCTATTGTTGTATCTCTTTCTTTTGGCGACGAAGGTTTTGAGTCATGCTATCTCAGAAGAATGAGAAATGGAAGGATGAAAGGAATCAGAGAGGGAGAGGATATTATTCTTACACATTTGTTGTTTGTATACGACACCTTTTTCTTTACAATCGGTTTCTTGGTCAAGTGATATGCATTAGAGGACATTCTAACTCTATGCAAGAAGGTGATAGGGATGTTGATAAACATGGACAAATCAGTTCTTTGCTTCAATGGAGTGGAAGTATGAAGATAGAATTAGAGAAGAATTAATAGATGTATTTCATTTCCAAGTCTCAAATTTCAATGATGGGATTGAATATCTTGGATTTTTTCTCAAGTCAAATTAATCTAGGTGGATATCGATGGCCACCTACCTCTTCCAATTGGCTCACATATAGTTTTCATCTTGGCAAGTTTTTTCTAGCTTTTTGGATCCTAAACTTCCAGGGTCGTTTTGAGGCCTTAAACAACGTCTTTTGGGATTTCCTGTTATCGAACAAATTGATAAGTGTGGACACAAACAAATCTCCCTATTTTCACCCCAAAACTAGAACAAAACAAGACAGTATACTAAACTTTCCATAGATTTCAGTTATCAAACAAGAAGAATATCCAAAACATACCTTTTAAATGTTGTAGACCTCACCTCACCAATGTGATCCCAGCTCCTTCGTGAGGCTTATGGATAAATATATGTAAATAAACATAAGACAATGAAGACAATAATAACATAGTCTATTAGATATGAAACTATGTACATGATCAAGGAATCATACAATATGGACAAATAACATTCATATAGGAAAGAAAAGTATATTTGTATTAAATAATGTGGAAGAAAGATACAACTAAATGCCTTGATGTTGTCAGGTTCCTTCCAATAGTTCCTTACTTCCCACACACTTCTGTTCCAAGATTTATGAGACTATGGATCTTAAAATAACTCACAATCTATCTTGACAAAGCAAAGATTAAATCCACTCTAACCAAGCTAACAATATCACGCCAAATTTCCAATCTAACTGTCTCCATGAGAGCTCCTCTCAATTTATAAGCTGAAGAGGATAAGTTGAGGAGGTTAGGATGATCCCACTAAATCAGAAAAGAGAGTAAGATCCAAACCGATCAGAGGCCACCTCACTACAGAAGATTCTCCTTCTAGAAGCACAGAGAAAATGCTCGTTTTTCCCACGTACAAAAATCATCACACCCTTAGAACTGAGAAGAGTTTGACAACGTCGTAGGCCAGGTTTAATACAGCATGCGACGATCTAGGATCATCACACCCCTAGAAATGGAAAGGGTGCGATGATCCTCCTTACTAGGGTTTTTACAAAGGAAAATATGATTTCATCTCTCAAGTAAAGTTCATCTCCCTTATATCCTCAGGAATTCAGTCCATTGATCCCTATGAACACAAAAAGTAGGTTTACATCATTAACGGTCATAAGGGTGATGAAAATAATGTGTAACATCGCCACAGTCAAATTGTTGACAAAGTCAGATTGTGATAGAAACATGTGTATTCCTTGGATAGACCCTTCCAACGGGATATCATGTGCCTAAAATAGAGATCGTATGCAAAAGTTATGACTTTGGGAAGTTGATGTACAAACTTACCCCATCGGGGACCACATGACGTTTTCCACTTCATCTCCTAGGGTTAGGATTTTGGATGTCTAGGGTTTCCTGATTACTTCTTGATGCTAAAAATTCTTGGAGGCCTCATTGTAATGTGCTCAAGTGAATGTGTGTAGCTGCCACATATCTTCTTATAGATTAGCTACCACCATTAAAACAAGAATGTTTCATTCTACATTTTACAGTTTCAACATATTTCTTTATTAAATACAAGTTAAGTTTCACTCTATCTATGTTATTATTCTCTACATATCTATGTTAATGTTATATATTTGTGTTTCATTTTCTTCTTCTCATAAATCCATATCAGTGGTATCAAAGCAGTATACTCTTCATTTTTTTCTCTGTGCATGTCCCCAACGAGGTCAGGGTATAAGAAATCAGGACTTGAACCAATTGAGCATTTGCAATATCTGTCTCACCGAACATGATGGATTCCCATGGGGGAAGAAAAGAGAGACAATGGGGAAAGAGATCCCTTTAAATTATTGCTCGAGGAAGCCCTCGCATGACAAAGGAATGATATGACGGATAATTTTGTGCAAATCCTTGGATGACTACCAACAAACGATGCATCTTCCTCAAGCAAAGGCCTTTCCCCCTTCAAGGTATATATCAATTTTGATATTCCTATATTTGAAGGTAAAATAGATGTGGATGTTGTAGACAAATGGTTAAACCTTCTAGAAGGGTATTTTTCTATCCATAACTTTTCTGATAGATAATATATTACATTTTCACTCCTTAAGGTCATCCCCCATGCCAAATATTGGTGGTAGACTTTCTATGAAAAGGAAACAAAGGAATCTACATTATTTTTAGTCACACCCACTTGGGGTTCTTTCAGGTATGATATTAAGAAAAAATACTACCATATTGGAAGTTATGACGACTTATATACAATATGGACCACACAGCGACAAGGAAGGGACTAGACAATGCAATAGTTCACCAATGTCTTCCATACCTTGTGCACCAAGTTGGGTATCAAATAATCTGAGTGAAATATGGTGCTTAAGTATCGTGGTGGTCTGCATAAACACATCGAGACATAAAAGGAGTTTCTAGGCATCTCATCCTTAGGAGTGGCCTATCAATATGTTGTCAAAATCGAGAAACAAAAGAAAAAAAAGTTTGGGTCTGCAAACCCCTCATAGAAGAAACAGGGAAAAGGTAGCCCCAACCAACAAAAAAAAAGACAGAGCAAGGATGGATAGCCTCAAGACAACCATGTTGGTTGTGGAGCCTGATTATCTTCCTGATTCAGAGGTCCTTTCTTTCAGCCATGTTTATACCCCATGAAGTATTTACACCCCAGAAGAATGTACACTCTTCCATGCGGGGGAGTGCAGAGGGGGGGTACCCCCTCTGCGGGGTCCGCGGGGCCTATCCCCTTGGCTGGGGGGCCTGGGAGCAAGCGGGCTCCCAGCGGGGGTTTTGGGGCGAAGCCCCCGAAGCAAAAATTTCCTTGTAAAAGTATAATGTAATTTCATTGTAAATATGGATCGTTCATTATAAGGTCGCAGATCTAATGGTAGAGATTATGTTAGGGTTTTTTTCCCTAGAAGGCAACCCTCTTTTATGAGGGAAATGTATTGCAGCTATGATTGATGGTGAATGTTGTATTCTGAGAGAGGAGACTGTGAGAGAAAGAAGAGGAAGTTACAATGGGTTTTGTCATAGGTTGTATCCCTTCATTTGTTGGATAATAATAAAGGAAGGACCTGGCAATTTCTCTTGTGGACGTAGACCACACTGGGTGAACCACATAAATCTGTGTCTCTCTTGTATTGTGTGTCTTCTGTGTTTTGTTTCTGCATTTGTTTTATTTTATTGCTCCACGGTCCTGTTTTTCTAACAACTGGTATCAAAGCGTAAGGTAACTCGCAGGAAAAGAGGGTTCCTGGTTCGAGTGGGAGCAATGTCGAAAGATGGAAAGTTTAGGGTCAAGAAATTTAACGGCCAAAACTACCAGTTATGGAAGATGCAGATGGAAGACTATTTATATCAGAAGGATCTATTCCTACCATTAAGTGGAGTAGCAAAGAAGCCGACAGCCATGAAGGACGAAGAATGGGAGATTCTTGACATAAAGGATCTAGGAACGATACGGCTGAGCCTGGCAGCATTAGTGGCTTTCAATATTTCGAAAGAAAATACAATGAAGGGTTTGATGGATGCGTTGGCCAAATTGTATGAAAAACCCTCGGCGTCGAATAAGGTACTTCTAATGAAGAGATTATTTAATATGAAGATGTTAGAAGGTGGGTTTGTTGCAGATCATTTAAATGAATTTAATACGGTTACTAATCAACTAAGTTCTGTAAAAGTGGACTTTGATGATGAGGTTAGGGCTCTTCTAATCTTG